>LFIW01001417.1:0-12648 GCA_001625285.1 Colletotrichum incanum
TACAGGTTTCGTTCCAGTATGGCCTCCCTGGTCCTCTGCCAAGCGTGCGCCTTGTAGAAGCCGTAAGCGCTTCTCCAAGGCGATCTGTGAGCTGCTGTGCTAACAGGTCCAACGCCTGTGGATCTCTTGCGTTGCTTGCAGTATGGCGCAGAGGTTGTATGTTTCGCCTAAGAACGTCGAGGAAAAGCTTCTCATCCATCGTGTCGAGCCGGAACTTTCCCGCAGTTGGGCTGGGTATATCGGTTAGGGCCAAGGGGACCCGGGTAAGCAGAGATTCGTGATCTGAAGTTGTGTGTAGGGACGTTTCTATGCTGGTGGATGCCCCATAGAGGTTGCTGGACGCCCAGCATAGGTCTAACGTGTTGCCGTCTTCGTGTGTAGCTTCACCTATCGGCGACAGCAGGACAAGGCTGGCGGCTTCTGCCCATTCTACCAGGTTGTCAGCGTCAGAGGAGCCTGTGGCATCGGGCTGCCAGGTCCAATGGTGTAGGTTGAAATCCCCCGTGATCAGTACTCGATCCTCAGGTTTCGGTTGCCAGGCCGCTATGATGTCCCTGACAGCCTGGCCGGATCGCAGCGAGCCACAAGGGGCATTGTACACGTTGATGACTGTAAGGACTTCCCGCGTTCCTGAGAGGAGTCGTAGGAAGAGTAGGTCTGTGGACGGGTCGAGTAGAGGCCGTACATGTACGCCCCGTAGCCCAGTCCCTCTGCGGAGGTAAGTGAGCACTCTGGGTCGGACTTCGGTCCAGTTGTCCACCGGGGTGAAAATCTCAAAATCAGGGTGGCATTTTGTGAGCCTCCTTTCCTCCGAGCGGATCGAGGGCTCTTGTATTAGCAGTATATCGACATGGGCCGCGTAGCCAGATTCAGTGCCGTTTCGTGTGCAGATGGTCGTCTGGCCACGTTTGCTTGCATGATTTGCAGGATCCTAGAGGACTGCCTGCTCCTGCTGTGTCTCATTTCCTGGGGCGCAGTCCATCACTTGTCCTTCTTCATGGGAATGTCGATGCGACTGCTGGGTCGCAATTCTCCACGATCTCTCTCCCTCAGCTCGGATGGCTCGGAGCTGTGCCTTGTTCCTCCTCTGGACTACGCCCTTCACCACTTTGGGTTTGATAGGGCAAGTCGCATCAAAGGCGGCGTGGGGGCCGTTACACGACGGGCATTCAAAGGGGCAGTCACAGCCATCGTGACCCTCGGTGCCGCCGCAAGGTGCCCGGTGTTGGTCGGTCGTGTGGGAGGGAGAGCTGCACTTGAGGCATCTCTTCCTTCTGGTGCACGTTCGTTCGCTGTGAAAGCCGCCGCAGCGGTGGCATTGGGGGGACCTCTTCTCCTTCGGAAACTGCAGGTTCACAAAAACGCTGGCCCCCATCAGACGGAGGCGTCTTGGTAGTTGCCTTACGGCTTCCGCCCTATACCAGGCTGTCACCGTACCCAGCTTTTCAACTTCGTCTTTTCTGGAAAAGTATGCTTTTTCAGGCTTGAGTTTTGTCGCGATCTGTATCTCTTCAAGGAGCTCCTCGGCTGTGATCTCCAGCTCAGTGTTGGTTAGCAGGCAATGCCTAGTGAAAGGGACGTTTGCCATACAGGCCCGGATCCAGGTATCGCGCTGCTCGACCGTTTGCGCCTGGAGGAGGGCAGCAATTTGTTCTCTGTTGTCTAGCAGGACTTTTGCACCATCCGCTGACCAAGGTAGAAGTGCTAACCCTGTCTTTACATGGTCGATCCCCTTGAGGGCTTCTCTAACTTGGGGACGTAGCTTTTCACGAACGAACACGTATATGTCGTAGGCCCTCTCGTTACGAAGCGGGTTTTCAGGTGGCAGACGCGCGAAGACGCGCAGGTCTTTCGAGGCCGCCTGGTTTCGGGCTTGTTTTGCAGCTTGTTTTGTTAGCTTCGGTTTGTCCTATTTTCTGTTTAGTGACTGGCTCGCCACCGTCGCGTAGGAACGAACTGGGGGCGGCTGGTTCTGGGCTGTGTGTAAGGGATGCCCTTGGAGACTCAGGGCGGAATCGCTGGGTCCTGTGCTAACAGCATGCATGGACCTTGCTAGACCACGTTGGTGTCGGTCTGAACGCTGCTTCTCCTCCTGAAGCTCTCTTTCCAAGGATTCGATCTTCCTCAAGCAGTCTTTTAGGAATTGTTCCCTCTCGGCGTCCCGTCGTAGGAGGTCCTGGACGAGATTTGAGAGCTTGTTGATCTCATCTTTAAGCTCAGCATTGTCCTGGTAGCTGATTTGCTCAACCACTCTGACCTTTGCGGTCGGTTTCGGGACACGTCCAGACCGTCGAGATGTACTGGCGTCCCCGTGAACTGTGATCGATGGCCCTGCGTCTAGAGAGACGGCCATGATAGTGGGATTCAGCTCGCGTGGGCTGACGATAAGAAACAATAGTGCGGTGGGCCGGAGCCCTCTATGGTCTTAACAGCTACTAACAGTGGATACTCTGTGGGCCCTGGGAAATATATTTTATTGGCATGTCGGTCCTGGGCTATGGACCGCTTATCGGTGGTCGGTCCTTCTTATCTTCACGTGACCCTTCCTAGTTCTTCCGTTCCGAGAGGGGATTGACGTGTTCCCGTGTTATCCTGCATATAACCTTGTCTCCTAACCGCTAGGCGCCCGTGGGGCGACCCTGGTTATGTTATGCCTGTTGGGTCGTAACACCATTTTGTGAAATGTATGACGGATAAATACATATCGTGAGTAGAATTCTTATTGCCCTAACTAAGCTAATTACTAGTACATGACAACTTTCCTCGTCTTGTGGAGAATCTGCCAAATAACCTTTAGAACATGGTGAATACACTCCCATCGAAATGGGCTATGTTCGACCGACCGCTGAGTGCCAATGGTGCAAAATAGCTCGAACTTCACACTGAAGTTTTCGTCGGTTTTATCGACAATATCACGAGATGACCGATCCAAAAAGTCTTTTGTCCGGAGCAGAGACTGGCTTTATGTCCATCCTACTGGAAACAGCACTTTCAATTCCCATTTACTGGAAGGATAGAATATCCTCCGATTGAACTAGCAAGACATCCCCATACTCCATGCATTCACAACCCGGGGATCCCAATGCTCTTACTTCTTCGGGAACAATTTTGAGGACACGAGAACAGGGTAAGTGGAAGATGCATATGTCCAGCATTCCGCCGAGCTCTCAAGTCAAACGTGTGAACTCACACTGTATCGCGGGCATGGGAAAGAGTTCAGGGACCCGTCTGAAGACTGACTCTGGGCCGAATCTGATGGAGCTCATAGCCGAAAAGCTATCTGGCATTTGCAAGGAGCAATATCTTCTGTAAACTCCTAGGCCCGCATGCTGACGCTGCAGGTATCGTGGAAAGCTTCATTTGGCGATAGGATGGGAAGATACATGTAGTTCTAGTTAGTCGCGCACTAATTAGGCGCCATTTATCCCTCTCGGGTAATTATTCTCTGGCGTTAAATAAGAACAACAAGCTTAGTACTACGGAATCTCTCAAGATCCAACCTTCGTAACTGTTTCGCTTCTTTCTTGTCACTTCTTTCTACACGTCTTATTATGAGTCCAATGGACCAATATTTCAACTACGAGGCGCAGATAAGTCAGTCACGCTATCATTCAACGTGGCCGAAGCCGCAAGATATTCTCGCAGACAGTGATTAGTAGGCGAGCCGAGATCAAACCGGCACGAAGACACCGAAACTGTTGGGCGCAGAGAGGGTGAATGCCCTTGCCAAAAGTTTTGAACGAATTGAAGCTCGGGTCTCAGAGTTACCTGTTGCTTTGGCTACGACCACTACCAGAAAGCTATGCATACATAAAAGCTGTGAGATCGGCCGCAAAGTCTGCCTAGCAGTCTACCTAGCGTGGCTCGTTTGGACTGGGAAAAGATTGTGGATGCTGGACCAAAGGCAAATCGTAAATCTTTGCTTACATATGCATACAGGGTTCCAATTGGTGCGAAGCAAATACCATGCGGGGTCAGGGTTACAAAACTATTCTCATGGTGGCGGCATCAGGCTTTCTAACGAGGCAGGATTCTACTCATCGTACGATTTGCATGGATGGCGAGGCATTCAGAAGTGATGACTGAGTCTGTTGAAGTGGGCAATGTGGCTGCGCGCACAACGAAAGTGGGGCAATTCGACAAAATGACGGATACATACCTTGGACGGATTTCGCCAGCCAAATACGCGAAATCCGATGGCACGTGCATCTTGGTACTAGGCAAAAGGGGGGTCCGCCGGAAGAGGGGACTCTCCCACACACAATAGCAGATCCACAAGCAATAGTCACAACAAGGATATCCTATCAATTGACGTACTTCGACAGAGTCTGCCTTGCATTTGAGTCTTACCACATCGTCTGCACTATTTATGTCACGCGTAAACTACTCATACTTACCGTCACGGCACATGATTTAAGTCAAGTTACCCACTTCTGGACCACCCCTGCATCTGGGCCACCCGAAAATGAGGCTATCGCAACACAACCACCCTTTTCAATTAACTATCGACTAGGCATAGTTGCCTCTACAATATAGCTTTCAGCCTCACTAGGGTAATCCGATGCGCTAGATCCATCTGTATCAACCTCGACTTCGCCAGCCTCAATCTGGGACTGCCGTATGTTGCTGATGGTGGCGAACTTGGTATTAGGGTCGACTTTGACAGCCTTTTTCTTCCTTGTTGTACTGTTGTTAACTTGGGTCTGAAGGACCTGGATATCGTCCTGGTAGTAGCTAATTAAAAGGAGTGTTCTTGGAAGCCTTTTTTGACCTTTCTGAATAGCTGGCGTTGCGTGGCGATACTTTGATTTCGCTTGCTGAATAAGTGCAGTTGACTATCCAGCTCTCTGGCTTTCTGGGCGTTGACCATAGGACTGCAGATAAAGCAGATGCCCATTCATCTACCCTAGGTATCCTGGATACCCTGGAAACCCTGAACATCCTGGGCGGTCTGGTTGAGTGGTGTTAATGGTGGATTAGATGCCTTGGGCAGCAGCAGGGAGGCCATGAGAGGCTTAGCTATAGCGACAGGCCATAGTCCAGTATACTTCCAGCCACTCTTAATGTTCTGGGCCGTTAGCCCAGGAGTGTCTCGGCCCCAGACAAAGCAGAGACGATGCCGCCCCGTATCCGGTACGGGCCATACGGTCGTGTCATCCGAGTTTGCACCTTAACCCAGCCGCAACTGCAATCCAGTCTCTAAGACGGCCGACATGCGCTTCCGTCCTATCGAGCTACCTTGTCTTCTCCGCAGGTCTCAAGTGCAGGGGTTACGGGAAGCTGGACCTGGGGTTACGCCGGGGTTTCCGATGGGTCGTAGCGCCGTGGTTGTGACCAGAAGGCAGCGGGGGAGCTGCGTTCCCAGTTCGTACCTGGGCCATTGCCTGGACGCGGTATCGCCGGTACATTTGATGCACTCCCAGCTCGTACCTGGGGCGTCTAAGAAGACGTGGTATTGCCGGCGTAGTTACCGCGACTCGTCTCCGACTCGCAGCCGACCATGTCTTGCGGATCAGAGGCTCAGAGCAGCCGTCACGCCGGCACGACTGCTCGCACTCTGTCCACTTACCCAACTCATGTCCGCCGTATGATGTTCGATCGCGGTGCACTGTGTCATTAGGATCGGTCCGGCCGCTTCTCCTGTGCTCGAAACTTAACAAGTCTGCTGACACCATGTCGATCCGTCGGTCTTAACAGCTTCCATTACGCTTGACAGAGCACGTAGGCTTGTTCCGAGCCCTCGCCGGGAGACGCGCCGATGCCTCATGATGCTCGACTCGTCCGCCTCCTGAGCTCAGAGCCGGATGGGCCAGAGGGTGTCTTATCTCTTCATCGACGTCAGCCAATTTCAGTTTGGATGGTTTTCTTACGCCAGTATTCCCCATGTAGCTTGTTGGCTTCGGAAATGGCGTGGGTGGTGCGGAGGTCGTTGATCGCGTAGTCTGTTTGTAGGTTTGAGAGTGCCGATGAAAACTTCTCAAAGCACCATCTAACCGCGGATTTCGACCACGCGCGACGCACCGCGCCACCCCCGCCCTTCCTACTGACACCGGACACCACGAGAAAGTGTGCCACATCGTCCTACTGCTTTTTCAAGCAGCATCCAGTGTGCTCATTGGAGGCGCGCCAATGCGCAATATCAATGAGACGGACCACGACACAGGCACCTCATATCTCGCCCCGAAGACGTTCGCTCTTCACCCTCTGCGTTTTCCCCGACAACTTTCTCTTTGTCTCGCGCGGTCTCAAGCCTTGGAACATGCGGATAAAGTGTATATCTTCATGTTTGATGGGCCCGCGGTCGCGGCGAGCCGAGCCGAGCCTGTACTTTACCTGCCCACGTCCATCAAGGTGCCCGTATACATCTTGCGGCTGATTGTGCGAAGATGCTATCCAACCAACATGGACGTATTCGATGCGTAGTGGCTTTCCAAATCGCCTTCCGCGTGATGACGCTTGCTTTCAATTTTTCTTCTTATCCGATTGCCCAGATGGTTGCCCAGACGGTCGCTTTCTGCCGTTTGGGCGTGGTCGAAGATAATCACGGTGCTCTAGTTGAAATGGTGCTTTCGTCAGTATGGCCTCGTCAGCGCCGGTTTGCGTTGCTCAGACATCACGTACCTGTCCTCGAACCCAGAAAGATAATATCACCGTCGCGTTTGTCGCTTGATGGTGACGCCATTGTTGTCGTTGTTGATCTCCCAGCCATCGGCAGGGCGTCTGTGATACATGGTGGTGTGCAATTGCGGTGATGCGCGTCCGCCACTGGCCTCCCTTTTCGCAGCAATTGCCAAAGGAGCTTGGACCACCTTACGCCGTCTGTTCCTGCGCCAATCAACGCGTGCGGGACATTGATGACCGGATATTGCCTTGTTGCCCAGGTCTATTTTACTTCGCTGACGCGGAGATGGATGGTCGAGTAGCATCTTCTCA
Organism: Colletotrichum incanum; assembly: GCA_001625285.1. Classification (NCBI taxonomy): domain Eukaryota; kingdom Fungi; phylum Ascomycota; class Sordariomycetes; order Glomerellales; family Glomerellaceae; genus Colletotrichum; species Colletotrichum incanum. Next base: position 6,934 of record LFIW01001417.1, read on the forward strand.
ACGCAGCGGAGTCCCACGCAACTGTGATTCTCAACTACGGGAACTTGCTGTCGATACGGACAGTGTCACATCTAAGGCATCATTTTTGCTTCATTGCGGGCTTGAGCCCCGCCTGTACAGGTACTATATGACGTTTATTCAATGATCGAGCATCAGCCCTGGCGGATTCTGTGGCACAGGCGTATTTTTCCTTTATCACAGTATTGGCTGATGGGAGGGCAACGCCAGATACCAAACACCTTGTAACAAAATGTTACTTGTAGGGCAACAAAACATTATATGATAATTGCCATCATTTTTCACTCATGGTGACCTTTTCATCCTTGGTCGATATGCTACGGACAGAAAGACTTGCCACCGCCCAGTTTCTTCTACTTTACGTACCTCATCTCAACCCAAATTTTGTTCAAAACCGACCCAAAAACGGAAGGAAAATCAAGCCCCACTCCAAGCTTCTCAGGACCGCACTCAACTCAACTGAAATGGACGGAAAGTTAGTGGCGACCTGGACGATTTCCTTGCTGACGCTGATAACACTGTGGTTCCTATGGATGGGGTTGCGGCCAGTGGAGAAGACAGCACCTGGTGACCCCGTACACGTGTCCTAGAGGATGGCAATTCCATATCCGTTCCGTGAAAAACTCTTTGCGTATTGCCACGCCCTGTGGTCGGCAAATGTCAACTATACCCAATTTGTGGCCCCTGTTCCTGATGCCTGCGCAATTGAGAGACCTTTCCCGGATGCTCTGCCCTGCCTCTACGTCTATCGGGTCACTGCCCCCGCTCGCGACGAACGATGGCAAGATATCTCGCGACGCTCATTTTGCGCCGAGACGCACTGGCAGCATGGGTTACGACCCATTTCGCAGAGGCCGTTGTGATCACATGGCGTGACTTCGGTGAGACTGATGGGTCGACTATGGCTCGTGAGGACGTAAGGCCCAATACTATGTATGTTCCGCCCTCTTTGGACATATGTCCAACAGCTCGCCAGGTCTAGATGAAGGGCGAGCTTCGGGACATGATTCACCGAGCCAGGCGATTGATTGGCCAAACAGCATCTTGCAATGATCTGACCCATTATCGATGGCAAGGCAACCTCAGAGAGATCCTGACCATGGTGCACCAACATGCAGCCTGCAGTGATACGTGAGGGCACGTTTCTGTGGTGTCCGGGCAGGGCTGGCCTGTGCTCTCGAAGTGCCTCGGAGTACTCTATACTCCATACAGAGCGTTCCATATTCAAGTGGTGAATTCGTCAATCACATTGTAATGCCTTGCCGCTGAGCTCAGACACCGCCTTATTTCCGCAGCCATCCGTGCATACGCCGGCACACAGTCAATCAGACAAACTTCGCCGCCGGATTGCGATGACATTGCGGGCCGATGGTACTTGACGCCAATCCGGCAATTTTACTCGCCATCATCGCGAATTGCTGCGACAGACCCCCATGCAACCAGTCAAGTAACAGGCGGATATTGCAAGTCCACGCTCGAGAACCTCGCGGGATATCTCAACGCAGATATTCCAGATCCTCGATTGGCACCGAACGAGTGGCGGAGGATTGTTTGAGTTCCCCAGTCGCGAACCAGTCGGATGTTGGCGTGCATGGTACTGCCGCCGGGAGATTATTCACGTTGAAGATGCCATCCGGTCGAGCACCGAATTTCAATCACGCATTCTCATGGCGATACGGTAATCATAGGCGTGCGCAACGTAGGTTGGCTACTAATCAATTTGATGTCAACCATATCTACGGACCCAAGCATCACGAGCTGCCTTATGCGCTTGAGATGGCTCTCGCGCACCAATAGGTCTAGAATGTATCGGGCCGGAAGACCCTGTCGTTATCGGAGAGCCTGCTTGAGTGGCAGGATTGTTCTTGTCGTTGTTAACCTCTTCTCTGCGACGCTCCAGCGAACTCAACCAAGCACTCCGTGGTGCAGCCGCCGGTGTGGCTGAAACGTCACTCTGTTCCCTCGAATCAGAGCTCCTCCAAGCTATGAAAATACGCATGGCCTCCCTCATGGTTTTGTCATCGCCCGTGTGAATTTGTATCGCACCCTCGCCGACCGTCACTTTTGAATCTCCGAGCACATATTGTGGCGTTTTATTTCGAGCTGTCTTCGGTAGCAGTTTTAGTGCCAACTCGAAATCTTCGAGTGGACCCGCCCAAGCGAAATCGTATAGTTGAAGTGTGACGGTAGTTGTATCTGAAATAGGTAGTCGAGGCTCTTCATTACTGCGATCCGCGGTGCTGTCACATGGGGGTGACGGAGTCATGTTTTGGTATGTTGACAAAGTATTGGCCTGTTTTCGTGAGTATTGCCATTAATAACAACAGACCACAGAATAGAGAAATCGAGTTGTCCACCCGATCCCCAGTGTTAGACTAACCTTCCGTCAGGCAATATGGCAAAGATGGCAAAGATAAGCTTGACTAAGCGAGGGGACCATAGTATATCCCTATCCCATCGAGTGCTAATGGACCTTGTTTTGCCAAGGGCGGGGTAGAACCAATCGGGTTCACTCTTTGAAAGTGGCTAGAAATGTCTGCTCAATCAACTAGGTATGCGAGCCAGCAGCCATGCACTAACGTGCAGCTCAGCGATACGCCGACCGTGTCGGTCAGTGGTGTCGGGAGCCGTGAGGGCTCAATCAGAACGAGGCTTCCGCGCTCGCGTTACACCCAAAGTGTACAGTGAGGTACTTCCGTGCACATCCACTGACATCCCAGTTCTAAGCTCATCGCCATCGGAAAAAGTGCGCGAGATTGACTGCATTGACTGCAACTCTCAAAAGGAAGCGGGCATAGTTATGTCTCGGATGACCATTCGTCGTCAACTTCTGGAGTACAACGAACTGTCACCGCCGGCTCATCTACTCACTGTCAACAATTGACATTATGGTTTCTAATGGGTGCTGCGCAGACCAACTGCTGCGATCGGCAATCACGGCCGGCCTCTGTGACAAAATTAAGCCAGGCCTCGCCAAAGCTCGCCTGTTGCACGCTGGGTTAGAGTACTATTGCAGGGGCAGTCAGGAATAACTAACCCACCTTCATGCAGACGCCACCACACAGACCATCGCCGTTCCATAAACCAAGGCTGGACGAGAGACATGGACTCATCCTAGAGGTCTACCCGAATCCCAGAGTTTCGAAAGGGTTACAAGCGGCTACCGTCACGCCAGCGAGGCAGGCCGCGAGGCAACATGGTCCAAATGATTTTCCAAGTTCTCGGGAAGCACCGCCCTCAAAGACAGGGCGATACGCCAACTGGTAGTGCATATACGACTTCGAAAGCAGACGCCTTGTTCATGCCACACTGTGTGCCGTCTCCGTACACTTTTGACGAGTCAACCTTGGTCGAATGGCCCATCACACCGCCGTAACTGTCAACAAACCCGCTGTCTACCACAGAGCAAGCGCTATTTATGAAGAAACTAGTGTCTCCTGCATGCCTTCCCGTTCCAAATCAAAACCTTGCCCCCTTGATTACCCTCTCACCGAATTCCCTAGCCAAAACACCACAATGAGTAAAGACAATCTCCTCGATACAAAATCTCAACAACAAGAAACCTCGCCGCCACCGCCACCATACACGGCTAAAACAACTCCGCTCAACCTTCCACACGGACACTGGAACTTGGCTTGCAACATCGATGTGCAAGGTGGCGACCTGCAACTGAACGCCAAGGGCGAGCCCGTATGGACGCAAGATATCGAGGCTGCTGACGGAGCGTATCGGCGAGATGGATTCAGCGTCAGGCTAGGCCTTGCTCAGATCGAGGTGGCCAACCCAGCATACAGCTGGATGTGCGATGCAAACACAGTTGCAGGGATGCTTTTGTCGTCGAATAATAAGGTTTCTCTGAGAAATGTGGGAGAACGTCTCTTCGTGTTCGAGCAGGCTGTTGAGAGAAAGGAAATCTCAGACCGGCCACTTCCAAAACTTCGGGATGACTCGCAAGGCTGTCTCAAGGTCGAATCGGGGTCTGGCAATGTCTGGGCCATTACAGGAACAGACATCTACCAGATCGATGGTGACAAAGACGACCTTGCCGTACTATCGCCAAACTTTCTCAGGCTTTGGGACATTGCAAAGGGGAAACTCCGTTGGGAGAGGTCAACTACGGGAGGAAAACATATTTTGGGAGCAAGACGTATTTGGGGCTTCACGGAAGAATACGTTGTCAGAGATGTGGGCTACATTCACCTTTACGAGCGGAAAACCGGTCGCGACTACGGCTACTTTCAATTTCCTTCTTTCCCAGCGTTCATTGATTTCAATGACGATAACCACTTTGGTCCGGTGGTGAGCACGAACGGCTTGTTTCTCTACAAACCCTGCTCGAAAGCTTTATTCATTTTCCGGATCAGTGCTCGGGAAGCTTTGGTCCGAATATGGGAATCGAGCGACGTTATCCGGGGCTCTATCTTACTACGGGGCGGTATTGAGGACCTGGAAGTGAAACTCATTGGCGAGAATCCTAATTGGATCAAATATGAAGACAACGAAACTGTCTATAAGAACAGTTTATTTAAAAGATTCTTACTGTAGACGGTTTTGGTAGGACAGAATCTGAGAGCAGGGTGAGCAAGCTATTGTGGGACGGTTATTGAATCTGTAGCATGTAGTCTGTGGTATTTTCACAGCAACTAGTATTCTGCAACATGGGCAGCAGCCTCAAGTATCAGAGCGAAAAATGGATTGAACAGAGCCCCTTATTTCGAAGGTCAAAATATTTGTGGACATATTTCTTTTCTTTCCTTTTGACTTCGGATCAAGGCTCCTGCCGCCGTATAAAGGCCGTAGCGACAACTCACAGAAACGCACCGCCCGGCCGACACCGATCCGTAAACGGCAAGCCCTCCGGCATAGTTTGTCCGTCAAGCAGTCCCCGCACAGTACTGGGTCCACTCGTTTGCCTGTGAAATGGATCAAGCAGTGGCCACCGGTCACACCAGCCTTATGAGGCACCAGGACACTATTATAGCGAGCCGTCCAGTTGACCCAGCGTCGAGAGTGAGCGGCTCGGATTGCTCCGCCGCTGCGGCCCCATGGAGAGCACTCTGCTTGGTGTACTGTGTACACATGCGCCTGCCAGGTGGTCACCGTTCCGTCGTTGTGCGAATCGGTTGAGAGGCCCTACCTGCAGCACTGCACATAAGCCTTCTATCCTCTTATGTGGGGGAGAACCGCAAGCAGGTTTGGCCGTTCATCGTCGGGCTTGGTGCCGGTCGCGGCTGTCCTCTATTTCCATTATCTTAATTTATGGCTCCACGCAATCACTGACATCACTCGAACCACTAGATATCAGTGCTCCGCTACTACAATTTCAAGATTCAGTTTTCTCCTTCCGGAACCTGAGCAATTGGGCTATTGTACAGTACATGCCAGTTGACGAGCAGCTCCCTAAGAGACCATGGGCTCATCCGGTAGCAATGGTGAGTCGACCTTCCCCATCACATGCGACCAAATGAGGACTCAATCCAAAGGCCTGCGAAAAGCTGCAGGCTGGCATCAGAAGATCTTCTGGGTAGCTACGACCGGCTCCAGCAGTTGTATGTGGAGAAGTGTGGTGATTATCCCATCGAGTGCGAATGGACCTCATTTTTGCCAAGATCATTGATACCCACTTTGTACCCATTATTACCCCGCATTTAAAGGGGTACTTGACGATACGTCATTTTACGCTATGCTCCTTTGCCT
>LFIW01001418.1:0-15717 GCA_001625285.1 Colletotrichum incanum
GAAAAATCAGCAGTTGGGAAGAAAAGTACCTAAATGTTGCCTAAGCCCAGATTAGTATGGTCTGACCATTGATGTGGACCCAAGGTACCCGACAGGGGTAAAAAACTTTGGCCTGACACCATAGTAGTCCATGGAGAAAACTATTGCATAGCAAAAGAAGATAAAAAAAAAACGAGCAACTAAGGCAAGCAAAAGTGGTCATAATAAGAAAAGTTGACAAAAAATGTGATCAGTGGGAGGCTTGAACTCCCGGCCTTGGCATTACTTAACATTTCCGGTGAAATATTAGTACCACGCTCTAACCAACTGAGCTAACCGACCTGAATTATCTCACTGGAAGTTGCGATACACGGTGCATTCTGAATCCATGATGCTTTACCCTACAGGCTTGCGCGATTCAGGTCTACCTGTCCCAACTCATGTGTCCCATATTTACATCACAATAAATTGCTGTGCAGAAAGTTACCTGGAACTCATATGTCACTGCTATGCCCGAGTCTCGATACTTTTGACTTTGTTCATTGATTCATGAAGGCCCCCCTTTTTTTTCCCTTGATGCTCAGCATCCTGACAATTACACAGTTTCATCGCCCATTCCTCATTTCTTGGCTGCGTCCTCCTGCATGCCCTTAAGGATCCACGCAGAAGCCGCCTTGGCCTGCTCATCCAGCTCCTCGTCGGTCTTGCTGTGGTGCTCCAAGGCCTTGTGGGGAGAGGGAATGTGACGGCCCTGCTCGAAACCTGGTCGCTCGACGAGCTTCCACAGCCACGCCTTGAGCGCGGGGAACTCCTCCAGGTCGATGCCCGCCCACTTGCTGGCCGCGACCCAGCCCCAGCTGGCAATGTCGGCGATGGTCACGCGGTCGCCGACGAGGTAGCCATGGGGGTTGGCCTTGAGCTGCGTGTCCATAGTGCGGTACAGACGGCGCGTCTCGTTGACGTAGCGGTCAATGCCGTACTGGATCTTCTCCGGGGCGTAGCCTGCGAACGTCAGTATCCCGTTTTCAGTGAAATTGATGAGCGGGGTTTCTTACGCTTGAAGTGGTTGGCTTGTCTGCAAATCGGTTAGCATACGGCGTGATCATCTTCGTTGGCGGGATACTCACCCCTGCATGGGACCCAGGCCACCCATCTGCCAGTGCAGCTGCAATTATCATCAGCGTCACGAATCTCTTAGCGCATCCATTTCAATCATACCCAGTTGTTCACCTCCCAGTATTCGCGCGAGCCGTAGGGGTAAGAAACCTTGTGGTCCTTGTCGTAGCGGTCGACGAGATACTGCAGGATGCTGCCGGACTCGAAAAGGCGGATCGGCTTGCCATCCTCGAACGTGTCGGTCAAGGCTGGAATACGTCCATTGGGGTTGATCTCAAGGAACCAGGGCTCCTGTGGGTTCGTGCATCAGTACGCAGGCTCAAGTCTAGTCTTCTTGGTCGACCAACCTTCTGGGTGTTCTTGGAAATGTCAATGGCGGTGACCTGGTAGTCCAGGCCGAGCTCCTCCAAGAGAATGGACACCTTGATACCGTTGGGGGTACCAGTGGTGTACAGATGGATGTCGGTCTTGGTCTTGGCAGCCATGTTGAATATTTGTTTACTTAACTGTCCGAGGCGAGAGGTCATAGGATGGGTTGCAGTGTTAGAGGTTGTCGTCACAGGCTCGAATAATTAAATAGGACTGCGAGACTGAAGCTTCTCTCTAAATACTAATCACATAGCTTGAGCTTGGAGCTTCTTGCCCCGTTACATCGACCCCTCACTGCCCGAGCATCTGCTTAGGCAGGCATTTCTTAATAATGCGGAAGGGGGGATGACCCGCCTGAGGGCCCGTGGAAGCTGTATCAAGCTGTTATTGCTTCCGTCAGTGTGACCCCTCCATGGCACGAGCTGTGAGTCGTGACGAAGAAGGCGCGGGGCTTTTGCTTAGAAATCGACCTGCAGCGAAAATGTCGTCACCGCCCCCGCGGTCAGAATGGCCGGCCGGACTGTGGAGTCCCGCCCTGTGCGTTTCTTCGTCTCTTCCAGCATGAGTAAGCAGGGAGACGTCCCTTCGAACATGCTAGTCAAAGGCTCAAAGCGATCCTTCAATCAGCTTCCAACTATGATTCCGATCCTTCTCATAGGTAAGCACCGCCACGGGGCACGGCATCAACATTGGATCGGAGATGTGTCCTGTAACGTCGAAGCCGCCGGCCGGGCGCCGTGTGCAGCCAAGCTCCTTGGTGCGCCGGATCCCATCAGCATGCATGCACTTTTTTCGGCAATGCCACGGTCGTCTCATGGAGCTCTCGCATCAAAAAATCGGGCTCAAGGGATACACAATAACACATGCATGTCTCTCATCATTACGTCTTGCGTTGCAGGATACGTGCTTGTTCACAATCGGAGTGGCCAAACAGATGCCTATCCCCGTACAGCGTCCAATACATGAGCGCCGGTCGAGTGCTCGAATAGTCAATTTAAGACAATGAATTTGTTAGCATACACGGACCAAAGGGGGGAAAGGCAGATTTTCACGATCATATCACAGCCCTAATAATCTACTTATACAGAATGTCGCCGGATATGTCGAATGATTTTGCGACTAATTCAGTGCTGCAAACAACGACAAAGGAAATAGGAGGAAACAGGCCTCCATGATATATTGCCCAGACCAGAGGAAGGAAAGGGAAAAAATGGTGGAGAAGGGACAAAAAAAACTAAGCCTACACTATTGAGTTTAGGACCTTCTACTGCCGTCGCAATCTCTGCATCAGCCTCACGAAATCACCACGTAAACCCGTTCTAGAAAGCGAACCGTCCGCACGAAACTCCTTTTGCCACCGCTTCACCAAGAAGCCTCGAACAAAAACGGTAAGAAACGAAAGTTAACCGTCAGCTTCACTTCTGCTTCCCCTTGGAGAATGATCGTAAATGTTGAAGTCAAAATCCTCTGACGGATCCGCTCCTTGGTTTGGGTCCGTCTGGCCATCTTGACTCTGGCCACCGGAAAAGTTTGGGTGGCCGGAGGAGAGATTCGCAAACGCCATCATAGCACCTTCCGGTTCCTGGAGAAATGACTTCCAGTCATACTGTTCGCCCCCATTCTCCCACTGACCTTGAGGTATAGCGTACTGGTCAATGACCCCCGGATTCCCGTAGCCCTGCTGATCGAATGGCTGATGCCCGTAGCTCTCGGGAAAGCGAGCCTGCTGCTCCAGAAGCTGTGAGCAGTCAGCCTGCGGAGGGAGCAGCGGGTATTCAGGCACAAAACCAACGGTGGGGGCAGCGGCGGACATGTCTGCCTGAGGGACCAGGTGGTCGAGTTCAGCCAAGTGGAAGCTCTGCTGCCGTTGCTTTTGCTTTCGCAGCCGTAACATGGCCAAGCGCCACACGGCCAGACCTGAAGGCACCTGTCCACGGCTATGGAAGGCAGGCCTGCCGTGCTTACAGAGCAACCGAGCACCGAGATCCGCCTGGAGGGCTTGCTCGGCGACGAGGAATGCGGAAAAATCTCCGGAAGGCATCAGCCGAGTAGGAGCCAGAGGCACCTCTCCCCAGAGCAAGCTGGGGCCCGGCGCCGGTGCCGCTGATACCGAAGCTGGTACAGAAGCCTGAACCAGGGCCGGGTCCAGCGCTGCCACCGGCTCCATCAGCTGTTGCTGTTGGTGCTGCTCGCCCTGCACCACTGTTGTACGGGCTAGGTTGTAGGGCCGGAGCGCCCAAATCTTTCGCTCGACTTCCTTGTCGTCGCTCATGGCCTGCTGGTGCCGTTTTCCCGTCTTTGCCGCTGTTTACGAATATAAGCGGGGCATCGGTGACGGGAGACGACGAGGACGGGGACGGGGGACGGGGCAGATAATATGGAAGGTAAAAAAAATGCTTCCAACCACGTGTGACTGGCGATACTGTGAAGTGGAGAGCAGATGCAGGAAGGCTCGACGGTGGGGGTGTGCTCTGGACAAAACAAAGGAAGAAAGAAAACAACAAGAGACCAGAGACGGGTTAGGTATCTTGAACTCTGGATCGCAGGTTTCGGAGAAGTCTACGACAATGACAGGTCCTGTCAGAACGTATCTCCGATGAAGACATAGGAGATGCGGTACCTACCGTTCCGACGAAAACCCTCAAGGTTCAACAGGACGCAAAGTAGCCGAGTTTGAGAGCAGCCGGCTGTCAAATGATGACGCGGATGTATATTCTCGAGCTGATGAGGAAGAGAATGATATGTTCGTGAGGGAATACAACACGAGGAGCTTGAGATGAACCGATCAGTTTGCAATATCCGAGATCAGACTGAAGAGTCCTACGACAGAAAGAAGAAGAAGAAAAAACGAGGAAAGGGAAGAGAATACTTTAAGTGAGGAAGATGGAAGGTAGCAGGTGGAAGACGAGAGGAGAGAGTTGGAAGAGCCGACTTACACTTTCGAGCAGTGGGACCTCGTTGTTGGTGCGAGCTTGACCAGGAGCCTCAGATGCTGGGTGGTTTTCTTTTCGTTTCTTTCGGTCAATGGACGAACGGCTTTCCTCGGGGTACCAGATTTTCCTGTCGTGAGCAGCGATGAGTACTGCCAAAAGCGTTCTGATGCTTGCCAAGATCTGGCGGATGAGTCAGTGGACTTGCTCGTCATGGCGTAATTAGACGAGATACTCACTCGGGTCGTATCTTATCTCGTGCCTGTAAAGATTCTGACAGGCTCAAAAAGAGACGGCGCTTGCTTATGTATGAGAACGGTCGAAAAGCAGATATGTCAATGCAGAAGGATGGAAATGGGGAGAGGTTGCGATAAGCTGAGATCTTTATAGACAGTTAAAAGTTACAAGGGCGCCTTCCAGAGCAGAGTTTTCACTCTTTTTAACATTACATAGTCGGAATACGTCGAAAAGCTGTACATCTTGCATATGATACCTCGTTGGGAAGAACGGGGTCGAGCCTGATGCTCAGTATATGGAAAAGCCTTTTAGATCAAACCCCCGAGGGTAGAGTTCAGGCAACTAGGTGACGACGACCCAAAGTTGGTCTAGCCCACGCAGTGAGGCTAGCTCAGGAAACAGCATGGCCACACGTTGCCCAATCATTCAATCATAGTTCTACTGCGGTATTATCTTCCCCATGATTGCATGAATTGAACCAAGGAGAGGCAGCTCTCGGGTAACCCTTGTGGTCGTTAGGCTCAAGAATACATGGAGACGATGTCTCTTTTGGCCTTTGAATCACTCCAAAACCCCAATGTGTCTTTTCAGCATCATAGAATCCCCAAATATGGTGTGCCAAGGTTGACTAGAGCGCTTTCCAGAGCGGTAACAGTCGGGTATGAAGCATATGGCGGCGAAGCGGAATTAAGCCACTCTTTGAGAACACACTCACCTTACCCGAGCCCCACCGCCGCCCGCATGTCAGACCAACTTTAATTCAACCGAAAAGACTCTGTAAATATATGTCCAAGAGGTTACAGGAATCGACTGCTGCACCGGCGATGATCTATGTATACAATCTTTCTCATCTCTACCCTTGGGCAAAAGGACTCATAGAGTTCATCAAAAACCCTGCCGTCTTGAGTACATAACATGGGAACAGTTCGTCAAGATATACGGGGACGAAAATGTCAAGAAGGCTGTCATGGAGTATGCGGGGGCAAAAGACTCCGGGCAAAGTAAGGCGGTAGGACAAACTCCTAGGGTGCGGTTCCGATTCCGTTTGGCTTACCGTCCCGATCAGCAAGAAACCCACCAGCAGGCACATAGCCACCAGGCTGGTATTGCAGAATACTAGAGCGCCTAGTGTGAAGTGGCAACTTGTGTAGCTTTTCCCCATGTACACGTATGCCACGATGGGTCCGGTTTTGACTCGAGTGTCCCCTTTTTCTTCGCAGTGCTTAGGGCGCCCTCAAGCAACGAACTGACTTTGATGGAAATTACATCTGGTGGAACTCCGACACACTGCCCTTTCGATAGGCAAAAACAGCAGAGGAAGCACTACCCTACCAGGAACAGCTCCCACACGACGCATCACCTTACCCTGCGCATCTGCCGCGTATAACCTAATCTAGAGGCGGCGCAGAAGTCTAAGCAGAGCCCGACGGTAAGCTGGCGATCGGCCGAATGCCGCTGCATCATCGGGCCGAGGCTCAGATGTTTGCCTAATCAATTGTCTTCAATGGTCAGGGCGTGGCTTCGTCACCAACGTCAGTTCACCATCCAGCCGCGGGCTGATCAAGCCCACATCCGCAAGCCGTGCTACCCTGCAGACCCCAAGGCTGCCTACTATGCAAGTGCTCGTGTGACATGAACGGGCTTTGCGTGCCGAGTCGAGCCGGACCATGGTTCGGATAGAAAGCGTCGTCGTAGTTAACTCTTACGCCGAGCCCCCTTCCACGTGCAGCCATGGCCGAGATCGGACAAACCCCACGCGGCTGCCTCTCAAGCTATCTAGAGTCACAGGGATCTCGGTCGAATGCAAAGAGTTATGTCGGCTGACTTAGTAACAAGATATGGATGAGTAAAGAGGCCGTTTACGTCTTTCTGCCAGAAATTCATATACACACCACCCTGCACCGCATCAATTCCGCCCGGCCATCATTCTGCTGCCACGCCATTCCAATCCACTGCTGATGCTTTCACAGAGCCAAGAAAAACATGCTATGAATACCTCAAGTCTTGCATTGGGACTTGTTGATGAACCAAACCCAAACACCGGTCAACCCCACCTGAAACTCCATATTTTCCGTGTTTCATTTCCTGGAATGAGAGATGTCAAATAGTCCTATCATGCCTTTTTTTCTCTGATGCCGATAGGGCTGCCTGCCTCGACAATCATCTGCTCGTCGATCCTCTTTTCGGTATCGCCCCATTCCACCCGCTTCCAGGTGGTGATGCGAGCCTCGTTGGTGTCGACCTCGAAAACGCGTATGCGGCGGTGGTACCCGCCATATCCTGCATACCCGCCGAATCCTGCGCCACCAGCGTAGCACATCCAGAGTGCGGGCTTCTGCTCACTGTCTAGAGAAAGGGAGCAATAGTCGTTTACGTGATCGCTGCTTCGCATCAGCACAGAGTTTCGGGAATGGTTTAAAGGAGTGTGAGAACTTACTGGCCACAGCTGACCATGACGACGCCCTGCTCAACGAGGGCATCACGGAAGCCGGAGTTGTAGTTTGGTGCGGTGACACCCTCCTTCCACGTGCCTTTGAGAGCGAGGTCTGCGTCTCTATATTCGGGCAGGGGAATGTGTATAAAGGCCAGGTCCATGTGAAGCTTGCTGTACTCCTTGTGCGTCTTCTTGAGGCTGGTGGAGGTCTTCTTGAACCAGTCGATTTGGTTCTGCTTGATCCAGTCATAGCCGTGGTATTTGCGCTCATCAGGCGAATATGCGTGAGAGTCTAGCATGTAAAGTGTGAGTGCCGAGTGATCCGACTTGCCCCTAGCAAGGACTTCAACGTAGTAGTTGCCGACGCCGTCAATGTCTTCTGGCCCTGCCTTCGCCAGAGAATATGGCAGGGACTCCAAGATCTGCATCTGGGCGGCACGAGGGAGAGATCCCTCATCATCGTGGTTACCGAAGATTGAAACATAGGGAATCTTCATTTTGATCAGGATTTGGGCGATTTTAAAGATGGCCTGTCGTTATTAGTTCACACTCAGACAAACCGAACATATTTACTCACCGACTGCGCATCAGGCGCGGTTTCTCCGTTGACTTGATCTCCACTGAGAACGACAAGATTGGGCTTCTCCTCGTTGAGGATCTTGCTGACGAAGTCCAACGTTCTGGGGTCCGCCTCGCACACGCCGCCGTTGTAGCCCTCTGGCATCGCGTCGCGACACTTTCCAACGCCGGTACTGAGATGGAGATCGGCGAGTTGAACAATCTTGAAGCGGCCATTCTCAGGGATGCGCGGCTGCGGCTTGTGAGGTTCCTTCTGGCTTCCTCTTCGAAGGGTGATGTGCGTGACGGGGACTTCCTGGTTGGGAGGGAGGAGCAGAGCAGTGCCGGTAATCTCCCAGCCGTCGCGCGCTTCGACCGCATCGTCGCCAAAGAGCACGTCGATGCCAGTGACGGCCTTCTTAGAGTCGCTGTTCTTCTGGTTGGACGATCGCTTCACCCACAGGCCGTACGGTCGGCTCTCCCATCGCTCATCCTCCTCGCCCTTCTTCGCCGTTGTCGGGTCGAGCCGTCCGACGGAGACGTCCATCACCACCTTGTCTTCGGCCACCAACTCATCCTCCTTCTTCCGTGCGACGTGTACGTAGGCGCTCGTCGTCCATGATTTACCCAGGTAGAGGTCCTTCTCGATCCGGTGCCACTTGTCGGTATCCAATTTGCACGAGGAGAACACGTTAAGCGTCGAGCATTTCGTTACTGTAATGTCGGTGAGGATCAAACCGTGGTGGTGCTGGGGCATGTAGTGGTGCATCGACTTGGGGAGGACTCGGAAGTTGCGGTCGAGGAAGAAGACGACAAGGAAGGTCAGCAGCGTCACCGCGGTGAGCTGGATTATCGTCCGTACCTGCGGGACAATATTATCAGTACAGTGCTCTACTCGGGATACGCACCATTACAACACTCACTATGCGGCGCGTCATGCTGGGCGGCTTCGAGGTTGTCGCAAGGCGGAAGAATGGTCGTTCGTAGCGACTCGAAGGGTGGCGGCGTGATCAAGGAAGCGGCGGATGGGCTTAGGGAACACGAACACGAACAATCGGCTCGGACGAGCCTAATTCAAGCTACTGTCTATGCCATACCATGGCCCGCAGGTCGGGTATACCAAAAAGAGACAAATCAAACAGTTACGAGTGGCGCGGGACAGCTTGTTGTCAGCTCGAAAGACAGCTCAGCAGGGCGACAGGGGGTTTTTTTTGGAAAAGGAGCAAAAACAGGCACGAGGATGGGAGCAATCGAGCCGGCGGTCGATACCTTAACATGAGAGGCCCATTTGGGTGGAGCCGCTGCTAGAATCCGGGGTAGCAGCACTTTCAGCAGTGGTTGTTGCTGCCTGTGTTGTTTGCGCCCGGTGGGCCGCAAGGGTACGTAGCCACGATTAGGTTGTCAAGGTTTCATTTCTATCGCTCGCAAGGCTAGGAAAAGGGGATGACCGCTGAAGAGGGGGGGATGGAGAGGAGAGGAGCCATCTGGCACGTGCCATCGTCAACTGCCCATGGGCCCAATTACTCGACGAGTCCATGTCTGGTCCGGTATGGCCTGCCGTCTGCCGAGCACGCTGCATCATGCGGCATATTGCATCGTCCACTCTGGCCTCAAGTGACAGCCTCCATGTCAATGTCAGTGTCAATGTCATGTCGGTGGGCCCTCCCGTTCCATGTCATTGTCTGCCACCACCCAACGTACGTAAGCTCGAGACGACATGGTCTGAAGTTTGATGAAGACAATAGACGAGCACATGCAGCGCACATCAGCCAGAGCCCTCATCGTACCCTCTGTTGAATACACTCAGCACACGACGAACGCGCGTCATTGTCGAATTGAGTTTGATACGCAGCCATCCTCCCAGTTGCTGCCAACATCTAAGAAGGACGAGATGGAATTACGATCGTCAAGTTTCCTCACTTCGGGATGGCAGAAGTATAGACGGGTCGATTAAGTTGAATATCAGTTGAGATTCCACTGACCGGCCTCTCAACACCGGGGCGTCATGCGGCTGTCATGAGCGGCGGACATGAACAAGCCTCGGTTGCAAGCGCTCAATGCTCAACATCAGCAACGCAATACAGGTTCTGGAAGCCTGTCGAACGTTAGGCGTCTACATCAAGCAGCGATAGTGCTCCTGTCACGTGAAGTTATCTCGGTGGCAAGAGCCGTGTTGCCGCGGATAATAAGATGCAAAGCTAACTACCTCGCACACAACGAACTTCATCTCCGGCATGTTGAGAGAATGAGACCTGAGTTGAGAGAATTCTCACCTGAGAAAGTCCCCTAAATGGCTCCAACACAACGGGTGCTCTTTGTTTTCTAGCCGAAAACATATGCCCGCAGTCTGACGACGCCCGTCCTGTGGCATGAGAAGAAACGCCATCTGTGAGGGGCAGCATCCAAAAAGAAGCGCCGTTGGGCTTCCTTTGTTACTCGTTTCGACGCTAAGTTTCCATTGTGAAGAAAGACCTACATATTTCGCAAGGGCACACCTCATTCTTCATGTCATTTCAGCCTTCGCAGTTCTCCATCAACTGTACGATGTCACTGTAATTATCCTCATCTCCCTTTGACCCAATGCAGGGACAATGGCCCGTGCTCCTGCATCCTCGCTTAGCTGCACGAGCTTGATAGATACGTACCTCCTCGCGCTGCGGGCGAGGCGGCCCCTTCCTTGGTCGAGCTGGAAGGTACCTGCCTACCTTTGCCGCCTCCCAATTCCCCGAGCTTGTCGTCCTGCGAACCAAAGCAGCAACGACGCGCCTCAAAAATCGTCATAACCCCCGACGATCCATCAACGACCGCCCTTTCTCTCCGCCTTCCCAGTTCCACCTCTCTGCCACCATCAATTTCTTCTCTGCAACTGACTGCGCATCCGCTTTCAACGTCGTCGCATCGCAGTCCAACTACCATATTCAATAACCATTTGCTGCCGCCGCTCGATCGCACCGTCGCAAACATGGCTACCGACTACAGTTCATTGAAGGTTCCCGAGCTCAAGAAGCTGCTCCAGGAGAGAGGTCTCCCGGCGACGGGCAACAAGCTGGACCTTGTCAATCGCCTCAAGGAGAACGACAAGCAGGCCGCGCCTGGTACGTCGGCCGACCCGAGCTGCGCGCTTCCATCGACCGCAAGCTAACACAAACCCACAGCCACGGCAGAGGAGGACGAGATCGATTATAGTGATGACGAGCCCGCGCCCGTCAAGGCCGCCGACGCATCCAAACCCGCCGCAGTGGAGGCCGCTCCCGTTGCCGACGAGTCGGCGCCCGCCCCTGCGCCTGCCGCAGCTGAGCCCACCGCCCCTGCCACCGATGCCGCACCCGAAGCTGCGCCGGAGGCTGAGACAACCGGCGATGAGGAGAAGAAGCCCGAGGAGGCCGCAGAGACTGCCGATGAGGCGCCGAAGGAGAACTTTGCCCTCAATCTTGATGCGACCGACGCCGCAGCAGAAGCCAAGAAACGCGCCGACCGCGCCAAGCGCTTTGGCATCGACGAGGACGAGGAGGCCAAGAAGAAGGCTGAGCGCGCGAAGAAGTTCGGCATCGAGGTCGGCAGCGTCGCTGGTCTCGACTCCGCCCTGCCCGAGAGACGTCCCAAGCGCGGCCGTCCCGAACGCGCCGAAGAGCAGCCTGGACGCGACTCTAAGCGACAGAGTACCGATGGCCGTGGACGCCGCGGCAGAGGCAACAGGAACGGACGTCCTGGTGGACGTCAAGGTGGTGGTGGTGGCGGCGGTGGCGATCGCGAACCTAGACGCAGCGCCGCCGTTGATCCTGCCGAGAAGGCGAGACTGGAGGCCAGGGCGAAGCGATTTGCCGCCTAGTAAAAGGCTCAACGCGATTTGATGCAAGTGGGGAGAGGTCCCTACGATAGGTCTGTATACTATGACCGGAGAGAGGCGGATGGCGTTTCGGTCTGCGACGAATGCTTAGGGAGACGCAAACGCAGGAATCGAAAGTACAACGCACGTCTTTGGTCCAGGGACGGACAAGGGCGAAATCAACGTGGGCCGACGTCGATAACGCGTGTTTTCTCAACAAGATACTTTTTCATAATAATGGAATAGAACTAAAAGTCTTTTTTGTATTCCCCGTACACAAAATATCTCTTGAACAATCCATCTGGAGCCGTGATTATCGGGAAGTCGCTCGCATGATTCAATTGCTCATATAGGAGGAGCCGTTGACATCCGATGCCGCATTTATATCAGGGCTTAGGGAAGACGCACTCACATATCATTATCTCGCAGCCATTTCCCGTCCCGCGCTGCGGAACCTCGTACGAGGCAAGCGGTTGTCGAAGAGTTCTCTGTCTTGTAGCGAGCGAGCGAAGTGTCCTCTGGAAGAACTAATGTGTCGAGCCAGCATGTACACTGCTCCCGATGGTGGAGGATCAACGCCATCCATACAGGAGGCTCCATTGGAAAGATGCCAGATGCCAGATAAAAATCGAACAAAAACAGGCCGTTCCAGGAAAACCCGCGCATGAAGCGCGCTTCAGCATTGAGGGAATACCACACGCCCCAGATTCCCTGAAGATGCTAGGCGAAAGGAAACATATGCCTTGGCTGAAGCCGAGAGCCTACGATTATCCAACGAGAATCATACTGGCACACTATACTTTCTCGAGTGGTCCTCTAGAGACCTCAGCTTCTTGGTCGTCGTCGAGCTTGGCTTTGAGGGTGGGCGGCCTGGTAAAAGCTTGGCATTCCGGTCCCTAGACTCTCATGACTTGGTCAATAGTGAGCCCAGGGACCAGTCAATCTTACACTATTAGCATAGAACGTAGCGTATCTCTTCCGCTGGACACAGCGTAGGTAGATCCCGGAGTTTTCGATTGCTCATACGCCTCAGGCTCCATGTACTCCCTACGGACCTTGATTCGGTCTACGTATAGCAATATCAGAAACTCAGATGTACAAACGATCCCCATTTGGGAGCTGTTCTTCCGTTTCTTTTGCAAGCTTTGGCAACAGTCAAAGCTGCCGATCACCTTGAGGAATGGGCTCATTGGTGGTCCCGTTTCTTCCCAGAGCAATCAAAGGCTCTGGGATGATGAAAACAGCTAGACTTGAGCCTTCGGCCACGAGCCCTCATCCGCTTCGTATCCTCCTAAACGAACAGGGACAAACGCCGGATGGCCTTGTTAGTATCCCTGAACCGACAGCCCTTTCGACGTCAGTCGCACCCCTGTATGAACAAGTGAGCTTTTACAGGCTTAGCATGGGAACATTTGCAAAGTAATTCGAAAGGCTGCGTCGCGTTCTCTTGTCAACCTATTAAAACGTCACGCCAGACTTCAACCAGCTGGACTGATACCAGGTCTGATCGACCTTCATCACCAACCTCACCCATATAGTCTCCTCAAACATCAATCCTGAACTCCTAAACTCTAAAAAACAAAACTCACCGATCTGAAAGCCGGAACTACGCCCCCGTTCAAATTCAAACCTAACCATAAGGCGCACTCGACAAGCAAATGTTCATCCCAAGACGCCTCGTCATCAAAATCACCCCACCAGCTACCTCCTTTTGTCATCAACGCCTCTCTAAGAGACAATACTTCTTTCTATGAGTCAAATACGCATCCCTTGGGCCAAGACAGAGTCGTTGTTAAGGCTTCTGATGAACCACCTCAGAACGTAGGAACCATGCTCCAGCATGTGCATACACACACAAACTTTTGCCCCCCATCCAGTTTTTAGTTACTACCACCCGTACCTGATACGGACCCGCGACTCTTCAAGATCACGAGTTATACTTCAAACCCCCAAGCCTCAGCTTCGTATTGCCTCGTCCTGTATATCAAAGCGCCTGGGAAAGGCTTCGCGATTCCCACCCTGCCAGGTTTCAACGAGCTATCAGAATAGCGTCAACTACTGGCAGTGCCCCCTTCCCACGGATGACGAAGAAACGACCGCCGCAAGGCAGACTCAGGAGAGATTCCCCGAAGACAAAGCTCACAGCCTCACTTCTCTCTCAGGTGGTCATCGTACATGAATACCAGACTCCAGCCGAGGAGCCAAGGCACAATTCTGACTCCACGATATCCCCGAACCAACGCTCAGCCCCCGCAATGTCGAAGGGGTGCCTTCCCGTGGTCCACGTTCATCACGCTTCCCCATAGCCCCAAGCGGGGCTCGATTGGCAAGCATGATGCAAGAAACCGATGAATCCGACCGTTCACTTTTCTGCCCAGAGAGGGCAACCTCAGGGGAATGGCACAGCACGAACAAAAGTCCCAGACTATCCAACCCCCCTCCCCCCCCAATTGATTTTGACTCAAGGCCCTGGCCCCCACCCAACAGGCATGCCGGAAGGCCGTGTGTGGTCTCGGCGACCAACAGCGTAACCCCATGGATGCCAAGTGCCAGCCACGCGCGAAGCAACCAGGGGTAAACAGACGATTATACCATGAAATACGAGGGCCGTTACAGATACGTTAGCATGGCATTTTGGCCTCATCACTGGAATTTACTCTGTAGATGAAAGAAGCACGCGGGCAGGGTTCCGTCAAAGGGAGCTCAGTCCCGCCCTGTTGGTGCTGCCTAGCACCATCTATCTACCTGAGCCCAACTTCTAGGTAAGGGCGGCACCGGGGAAATGAGTTCTTGGCCAGGCCCAACAGTGTGGTCCTTTCTTGGTGAACCAAATCAAGGAAGGAAGCATGTTGCAACCAGTCAGGTCCAAGACGATGTTGGACCAGTCCTCACAACCCAACTGGGGTCGGGACAACGCGAGCACAATGCCAACGGAGCTGATGGACAACATGACTAGAGCATAGGGCCATGAAAACACCGGCATAACTAAAACCCCAGGGGGTTGAAAGTCAGCCATAAATCCGTGCCGTCGACAGAGTGAGCAGTGTGATTAAGAAGCAGCCATTCGGGAGAGGCGTCCACGAGCATCATGCTTTGCCACGAGGATGCCGCAATCCTTCCGCAGAGGGGGACGTCAGATGTCTCGAAAGCAGGGCTGGGTTACTGTGTCTGTTGCCTAGTCTCACCGATGGCAACCTTGACGGAACCACATAAAAGCTGGGGGGCTGGACATGACAGCCGTTGGGAGAAGTACATAGTAAGCAACAGGAGCGAAGGGCCAAAGTTCTTCCGTTACACGCACTGGCCTAGAGAGGCCTGGCCCATTGTGCAGCAGGCAGACGTACAAACAGCTTCCTAGCCCCTGCATGGATCGGCCATCATTGTCATTGACGTCTGAATAGCCTCATGGCCCGAGCCAAAGACCCAAGCCCTTCCCTCGGGCGAAGGACCGCACATTCCTGGCAAACTGTAATGGGACTGTCAAGACCACGGCGCAATATAGTTATTCTGTAGCTTGAGAGAAAGATTGTGTCTGGTCGGCGTGCACGGAAGAACCCCGATGAGCCCAGGGTACCAACATTTGCAACTGGTTCCCAAGGATCGCCGCGACCCGGTATGGACTCAGAATGACACCGCCAGCGGTTCGCCGGGGCAGCTGGCTTCTCGCATTCTTCGGGCTTAATGGCGAGGCATCAGCCGTTGTGGACACGAGAGGGCGGCGCAATGCTCCACCGTCGGCCGAGTTCAGCGAGTTCGACATGGCTAAAAGACAACTTGGGACCAAAAACCAAGAGTATTGGAGGTCGGCCGACTGGGTATTATCCGACGTCGCTTATTGTGTCCGTTCCTGGGGTGCGGAATTGACCGGGTCTCTAGACTGACCAAAGATGAACGATAGCGACCCGAGACCCGAGGTGCATTCAGAGCGGACCCGTTGGCGACTTGGGCTCAACTTCCGAAGTAGGTAACACGTACAGACGTGACGACGATTCGTCAGCCCAGTCTGTTCCGTTGACCATCGGCTGGTACGTCGCGGGCGTGCCCACTTGTGCGGATGCTGCTACTATGTCGAGACCGTATCGATTCAGATGCATTGCGCATTGGCAGTCACTCAAGAAACCAGCCAAAGGGCCGCATGTATCCTTCCAAGTAAGGACCCGGGGTACCCTACCCAGGGCCAGTCCTCGACCCCTCTGCGGCCGTAACCGAATCCTCAAGCCCAATGCTAATTAGTTCGAAACCCCCCCCCCCCCCCCCCCCCCCCCCGG
>LFIW01000135.1:0-28606 GCA_001625285.1 Colletotrichum incanum
TTTTTTTTTTCCCCCCCCCCCCCCCTCCCCCCCGAGTAATCATTCTCAGAAGGAGAGGCCCAGACTTGTCGAGGATGGATCGGCGGTACAGGAGAGGCCCGGGACCTCTGGTGGCGCATGTTTACAAGAAACAAAAACGCGGCAAGTGATGCATAATTTGTGCCGTTTGCCTCCCCTAGGAGAGGGGCGGTCTATTGCCTACTTCAACGTCTATGATGTTTGTCCAAATATATTATGTTAACGTTCGAGGAGCCGTGCTGGCTTTGGATTGATCCTGTGATGAAGGTGGCCTCCGGCCCCGAGGACCTTGAGAAGACGAAACAATAGGTACCAAGACGCGACAACGACGCCATCATGGTCACACCCCGGCACCAGGAGCGGCTCGAACCCTTTGCCCTTTGCTCTTTGCGCTTTGGTAATGATAAGAGTCTACATATCACAGCCAGTCCGAGGTCAATCCTCCAAGGGCTGGTGGAGAGGGATAGGGCAGCGAGTAGCGATGCCGGAGGATAACAGGCAACGTCAACAGAGGTTACAGGGAAGAATGTAGACAATCGACATCAAAGGCGGACAAGCCCATTAAAAGTGGGTAGAGTCAAGCCGTGAGATCTTCCGAGCAGCAACCTCCCTTTGGAATTCAAATCACAGAGGATTCTCCAGACAGCTCAACATTATCTGCCCGACTTACTACCGTACTTGTCAACTGTTGAGCCCCCGCCGTGACAGCTTTTTGAACGGGGGGGTCCGGGGGGCACGCCAATAAACAGACCTCTTGTCAGGTGAAGGGGTTGGGAAAGATTGAGGTCAAAGTCAAAGTCAGGGCGAGGACGTATACAAGCCCAGGTATCCATGACTAACTTCACTCATCAGAAAAGGTCACCAGAAGGTATGCGTCCAAGTACATTGCTTGGAGATACTCCGTAAGACCATTCTTGCTTGTCTACCTCTCAAACCACAGCCAAGAGAGCCAGGTAGTCAACCGGCACAAGGGAGTCTTTCCCGCCCCCTCCCTCTCCGAACCCCTAGCACTCGTCGTCCGCCCCCGGCGCCCCAATCGAAAACATCTTCAGGTTCGGCCCCACGCCCGCGAACAGACTCGGATGCCTCCGCCCCGGCATCGTCTGGAACTGCAAACTCCGAACCGGCGTCCTCGCCACGACGGCGTCGACCGCAGAACATCTCAGCCTCCGCCCCGAGAGCAACGAGTACACGCCCACGCGCCCGTCATCGTGCGCCGCCGCGACCACGCCCGAGTCGACGTCGACGTCCCAGCCGATGTGCATGTGCGGCTCGTTCCGGTACCCCGGAAACTCCACCACCGGCCTCGTGCCGTTCGGCTTCCGGTTCCGGTAGCGGATGTCGAACAGCGCCATCCGCGACCGCGGCCCCGCGGTGAGGAACTGGTGCGGGTTCACGGCCCTGAGGCGCGCCACGGGCCCGACGGGGATGCTATCCCACTCGGACCACTTGACGCGCATGTCGATCATCCGGACGTCGCGGTTGCGGCCGCCGGCGAGGAGGACGTTGGGGTTGGAGGGGAGGAAGGACTGGTCGAAGAAGTCCCCCTCGACGGGACCCGGGCGCGGGCGGGCTGGGCCGAGCCAGTGGATGCGTTCGTCCGAGGTGAGCTTGAGAAGGCCGTAGGAGGTACCGATGACGCAGGTTAGGGAGGAAGATGAGGGGGGCGCCGGAGTCGTTTGGTTTACGACGCCTTCGCGGCGGCCCGTGTTGAAGGAGATGTGAGCGAGGTGATTTGCTGGTTGGGTGTGTTAGAATTGGGGGGGATTGAGGGGAAAGTGAAAACGGGGGGAGGGGCATCACCTCTGTCGAGCAGCCAGAGAGGCCGATCGTCGTTCGGGGCGGACTTGGGCGGTGAGAAGAGGTAAATGTCGCATGTGTTGCTTGGTTCGCGGGAGGTCACGATTATGCGGTGTGAGTGAGGGTGGTAGTTGATGGATGAGATCTGTGGGCAACCGATCATCTCATGCCGGTGTGATAGACGGCGCTCCGGGCGGCTTGAGGCGTCGGTGCTGAACGATATCCTGGTGGTGTAAGAAGATGTCAAACCTAACGAGGTCCTGTGACGCTCACCTCTCGTTCTCGTCGGTGGGGATGTATGACCCTATCAACGTCTCCTCATCCAAAGCTACCAAGATCAGCATACTCGCAGTCCCCACCGAGGAGGGTCTCAACTCACTGGCATACGCAACACCAAGCCCCGTCTTGACATCGTCACCGCCGACATAGAAGCACGGGATATTCGGGAAACTCTGCCTCGCGAAGCTGGGAACGAACGGCACCTCGCCCTTGTCGACGAGCCCTTTCGCCCACGCCACGGCAGGGACGTCCTCCGCGGCCACGCCGGCATGGGCGCGCGTCCGCCGCTCGCGCCGGAGCCCGAGCTCGACATCGAGGACACCGCCGAGAAGCGGGTCCCGCAGCACGGCGGAGCGGACAATGTGGCGCTTCAGGCGCTCCCGGCGTGCGGCGACGGCCTCGGCCTCGCGGTGCTGGATCTTGCGGCGCTTGACGCTGTCCGCAGACCAGGCGGCGCCCTGCGGCGCCGAGGTGGTCTTTTCGATTTTGAAGTACTTGCCCTTTTCCTCATCTAGACGTCTTTCAAGTTAGTCGGTGTGCAGGAAGTAATAGTAACAGAATGGTGAGTAGTCATCGTGAGTGAAGATCGAGACTGGTGGAGAGAGTAGAGGCTACCCGGGGGGGCGTGTGCATAGTACCGTAGTAATACCCAGGGATTTGCATCCGCTGTTGGGGTGCCATGGTGCTCGGGATTCAGTCCGGCGTGATGGCGCTGACGTCTCGGGTCCGAAGAGGTCCAGATCAGAGGCTTTGTGCCCGAAGTGCAGAGGGTCGTTGTTCGACCTGAGCGGCTGGGATCTAGAGATATGAGAGGCTGAAGACGGGTTACCCCAAAGAGGAATAGAAAGAAAAGAATAGCCCAAACTAGCTTGTGTTCCCGATCCGAGATCCAAACAGGGCCAGCACAGTTTGATTGACTATTCGGAGATACTGTGAGCGGGCTTCTTCTGCTTGCAGGATAGCGCGGTCTGCCGGCGTGTGGGTGTAAGTGTCAACCTGCACGTGTTTTAGGAGGTCGGCATGCCCAGGGGGTGAGAGGGGTGGAAACGTGCATAAAAACACCGGCAAGATGTCGTCGTGGTGATGGCGAAGGAAGATTGGGGTTGGTGGTTCCGATGTGTGAGGGAGGGCCGGCTGGATGAGATGGCGTCGGTGGCGCCGAGTGTGCAGTGCTCCGTAGAACACACGGCAAAGATGGGCGTGACGGGGATGAGAAGGTGTAGGGGTGGAAAAAAAAGATGCATGGTAGGTTGTGCAAGTGCGGAGGCGCCGTGGCCGAAGGGGTAAGAAAAATAGTGGATAACGTCGCGGTGAAGTGGCGGGTCGGTGCCGGAGCCGGCATTGGCATATCCTCCCGCTGAGGTCGGGTGGGTGAAGCAACAATCTCTTCCCGCTCCGATAACTACCAAGACGATTACGTCGTGCATTCTGCTGCCCGTAGCGCCCATTCCCCCCATGCATTTCCGCCCGGAAACGAAAGTATTCGCCGTCTGCCGGCGGACATGAAGAAAGCGAGAGAGCATTGTTAGTCGGAACGTTGAAATACTTCTACATGTCCATATGGCCAGAAAGGCCCGTCCTGTTCGTGAGGCGAACCCTCCCCCAAATGCCGCGTGCGGGGAGGAAGCTACGTCCTGCTGCACACCATCCCACCCACCCACACCACCCGCCCACGTCGCTTCCAGAAGAAAGCAGACAGATTGACAGCGAGGCGAGACGCTAGAATGGCCAGGGTGCATAAGGCGAGCAGGTGAGATGTAGCGCGGTTGGGGCTGGTCTGGGGCAACTTTCGCTGGAATCGTCGGCAGCGCCAGCACGACAAAATCGAACCGGCTTCGGCTTTCTTAGTGTCGACCTGCCCCTTCCAACCTCACCGTCTCGTCTGCCCGAGTGCGACTTACTGCGACAACAACGGCCGAGCCGATGACTTG
The DNA here is from genome assembly GCA_001625285.1 of Colletotrichum incanum. NCBI lineage: Eukaryota > Fungi > Ascomycota > Sordariomycetes > Glomerellales > Glomerellaceae > Colletotrichum > Colletotrichum incanum. The sequence continues at coordinate 4,029 of LFIW01000135.1, forward strand.
GCAGTCCCCCCTTACTAAAAAAGTTTGGAAAAAAGAAAATGCTTGGCCTCTCTCCGACTGTTCCAAGCTCACGCCGGTCCCGAGCTAGGCGGCTCCGAGTAAGGAGTGGTGGGTGTCGTTGTCGGTTATCCGGCACCTGGCTTGTTGGTTGGCTGTCTGGCTGCTGCCATAGTCTGACGACGGCTCCAACGCAGACCACAAACGGTCTGCGACGCCTGCAGGGAAGAAAGAGACTCTACGGCCGAACCTCTGGTTTATATGCAACCCCCAGGGAATCTCAACGAACATGAGGCCAGTGTCGGAGGTTCATAAGACACGGGCTAGACAATGAGGTGGGAATCTCAGCAGCCAGCTGGGTAGCAGTGTAACAGCCCACAAGCTAAGCTGACTGAATTGCCGGAAAGTTTCACCGAGAACTTTGGGAACTCAAGACGTACGGTTCGGTCCAAATGTCGTAGAACCCTCCCTCTCCAAAAGTTGTGAACCCCAGACCTCCAACCCAATTGACTCCTCAGAATAAGCAATTGCGAGACATTCAAACATGGCCCCCAAAAGGCCAAGCAGCTGGAGTTCGGAGAACCACCTCAGATGCTGTCCCACATGTTCCACCTCAACGCTGTCCAAACTCAAAGTCTCAAACCTGCTGAACGACGTGAACCACCTTTCACTCATTCACCCCTCACACTCTCTCTCCACTCTCAACCCCTCCCTCCAAGGCGTCTCCACTTAGTTCCAGCGCTCTCTTTCTCTCTCCCATTCCAAAAACTACCCCTCCACCCCTCACCCGTTTCCAGATAGCTAGCTAGGAGCTCTTCTCCCTCATTTTCTTGAACATCACCGTTGCAACTACGCCACAGCCTCAACGCCAATTGCCCCGATCGAATAACGTTCCAAGTCCCATCAAGCCCCCCCCCCCGTCGATACCCTCCCCGCACCCGCGACAATGGTCTACACAATCACCGTCCACCTCCACGCAAACGACCACCCGGACTCGGTCGACCGCCTCAAGGCCAAGCTCATCGAGGCCTCGCGCGTCTACTCCCAGGACCGCGAGACCGTCAGCTGGTTCGTCATGCAGGACGTCCACGACCCCCGGTCCTTCACTATCGTCGAGCGCTTCGAGACCGAATTTGTGAGTCGCGTCAGCGCAACACCATTACACCATCCATACAGCCCAGCATATACACGCACAACAAAGAACATTCACACACCGTACTTTGCTTGCTAACCAATGAGCATTGCAGAGCCAAAAGTACCACCTCGAGAACCCTTACTGGAAGACGTTTGACCCTTATGTTGTGCCTCTGCTCGACCGCCCCATGGACCTGAGAAGACACGAAGAGTTGGATACCTCCAAGGACGTAGTTGTTCCTCAGTAGTAAATCACGTGACTATACAATTGGAAACATTGTTCAAGTAGACTAGACTAAGTGACGAATGCTAGACCAAGGGCAATGGCTGAATCCCAGCTGAAGCAACCATATGTGCACATACTTGCCACGAATAGACGCGTCGTTGGAAGCAGCACCTGACAGCCATAGGAGAGGAAGGTGCTCACTTCAATTAGGGGATGTAAATAAACATATAGCTCAGGACGTATTAAACATTGAACATGTGTTTTACTAATTTTACGAATTTGTATTAGGTCTATGGCACGCACTAGGGTATTCTCTCCCTCTCTCCCCAACTCGATCACAGTAATTACCGATGAAGTTTTCATCGTACAATTTTAAACATAAAGAAAGATGAATTTCGTGGGCGCAAGTCGGCATCTCCTCCGGTCTCATTAGGGGCCAGAGTCAATCAGGCCCAGGAAGAGAGTCCTGCGGAGTCGACGGAGCGTAGGCATGGCGCAAATCACGTCATGACCAGGCCCGACTCTGCCAAGAGATCCCTCTTTACTGCGACTTCTCGTGCTGGGTGGAGACACGCTGCAGGGAAACGACTGATGAAACGGTTAGCAGCTGTTCTGTAACAAGACACATTGTGTGTGGGGTAGTGGGGGGTTATATAAACTTACCAAAGTCCTCGAGCGAGCGCTGCTTTTGGCTGCCCTTGGGCGATTTGCCGTGCATGAGGTTGTCGAAGCCAGCGCTGTCCTGGAGGAGGTAGTAGACACCGGCGCAGACGCAGAAGACACCGAAGGAGAAGATCCAGATACGGACGACGGCGACAATGGACGTCTGGCTGTGCTCGAACCAACCCCAGATGGTGAAGCAGGTGGCGAGGATGTCGACGACCAAGATGGCACCGGCCAGCTGCCACGAAGGGATGGAAGACCAGAAGGGACCGTTGGCACGGGTGATGAAGATGAGCCAGTTCTCAGTGAGGGAGATCTGGAGGAAGACAACCTCATCGAGGTTACCGAAGTTCTGGACGATACCGCCGTTGGGGCCGTGGGCGTACATGGTGGTGACAGTAATCCAAGTACCGACAGCGAGGACGATACCGAGGAGAACGGACATACCCCAGAGCTTGGGCAGGTTCCACTTGACGGGGCTCTTGGAGAAGGGGGCGTTGTCGTAGGCGATGGCCAGGGTGGCGATATCGGCGAAAATGGCGATGAAGACGACAAGCTCAATGTTCAGGGAACGGTTGAGGATGGCAATCCACAGGCCAAGGTAAATCTCCAAGTGGATGGAGAGGGCGATACGGTAAACGACGTAGGCGTACATGCGGTGGAAAATCTGGCGGGAAGTCTTCAGGGCGTCAATGATGGCACCAAGACCGGGGGCAAGGAAGACAATGTCGGCAGCGGAGCGGGCGGCGTCAGAGGCACCCTCGACGGCGATACCAGTGTCGGCCTTCTTCAGGGAGGGAGCGTCGTTGACACCGTCACCAGTCATGGCAACGAGGTAGCCACGCTGCTGGAGAATCTCGACGACGTTGTACTTGTGCTGGGGGAAGACTTCAGCGAAACCATCGGCAGCCTCAACGAAGTCGTAAACCTCGGAGCCGGGCATGTCACCACCACCACCGAGACCGAGACGCTCAGCGTTGTAGATGTTGGTACCAAGACCGAGCTGGCGGGAAGTCTCACGAGCGATACCGACGGCGTCACCAGTCAACATCTTGATGGACAAACCGAGAGACTTGGCCTCGTTGACAGTGCGGGCAGTGTCGTGACGAGGGGGGTCAGAGCAGGGCATGATTCCGAGAATCTCCCAAGCACCGTGGTCGCCACGCTTGCGGGCAACACCGAGAGAGCGGAAACCACGGGTGGCGAACTCGGCAACCTTGTTCTTGTAGGCCTGGTCAATCTCCTCGGGGATCTCGTGGTCCTGCTCGACAGTCTTGAGGACGAAGAGGGGAGCGCCCTTGACACAGGTGATGCGCTCACCGGCGGGGGACTGGACGAGGGCGGTGACCTTCTTGGAGACGGGGTCGAAGGGGAAGAACTCGAGGACCTGGTACTTGGACAGGACAGACTTGGCGCGGGGGTAGTAGCGCAGCGACTTCAGGAAAGCCTTGTCGATGGCGTCCATACCCTTCTTCTTGCGGGAAGCAGCCAAGCAGGCAGTAAGCATGAGGTCCTCGGGGTCGACACCGGCGACGGTGTAGGGCTCGGCCAGAGAAAGCTTGTTCTTGGTGAGGGTACCGGTCTTGTCGGAGCAAAGAATCTCGACACCAGCAAGGGACTCAATGGCGGAGAGCTTCTGGACAATAGCCTTCTTCTTGGCAAGGTAGGCAGCACCGACAGCCATGGTGGTGGTGACGACGGCGGGAAGACCGACGGGGACACCGATAATGGTAATGGCGAGGGTGAAGCGGAGGATGTCGACAATGCCGTTGGAGCGGTAGAAGGAGGAAACCCAAACGATAAGCAGGGTGAAGATGACAAGGACCAAGAGAATGGTACCAATGCCGTTCAAGACCTCGGTGAAGTGACCAGAGCCAGCGGAGGCAGCATTGACGAGAGCGGCAGCGCGACCGACGAAGGTGTTGTCACCAGTGGCGGTGACGATAACGAAAGCCTCACCACGCTTGACGGCGGAAGAGGCGTAGCAGTTGTCGTTGCGGTGCTTGTCGACGGCCAGAGACTCACCAGTGATGGCGGACTGGTCGACCTGGAGGAAAGCATCCTCGGTGACAATGCGACCATCAGCGGGAATAATGGTACCCTCCTCAACCTGGAGGATATCACCGGGAACGACTTCGGGAGCCTCAATCTCCTTCAGGGTACCGTCACGGAGGACAACGGCCTTGAGAGCGAGAGTCTTCTTGAGTTCGGCGACAATCTAGAGTGGGGACGGTCAGCAATGTGGTCTTGGGGAAGCCTTGGCAACGCATGATGCCAGCAATGTGGGGCAATGTTGACTTACAGATCCAGCCTGGAATTCCTGAACGAAACCGACGACGGCGTTGAGCAGCAAAAGACCGCAAATAACACCGAAATCAACCCAATCCTCAAGACCAGCAGCAAGGACGGCGGCAGCCTCCATGACGAACTGGATAGGACCAACGAAGAACATGAAGAACTTGAGGATGAGGTTCTCCTTCTGCTCAGCCATCTCATTGCGGCCCCACTTGCGGCGGCGGTTGAGAACCTCCTGCTCGGTAAGACCAAGACGGGTGTCAGTCTGGAGCTGCTCCTCGGGGACGACGCGGCCCATGCCGGGAGTTCCTTCCTCTGCAGTAAAGCTGTTAGCAAGATATTTCGGGGGGAGCCAAAGTGAGACCGTTCGAAGAGGAGACTGGGCAGCGAGTGCTGCGCCAGCTTCTACCCGACCAAGTTGTCAAGGAGTGGCAACGTACCCTCTTCCTCCTCGTCGATGTGACCATCCTGGGACTCGAGGTCCTCGATCAGGGCGTCAATGTCCTCATCCTCCTCCTCGTCGACCTCGGCCTTAGGGTTGGCGGGAGGGGCATCGACGGGGCGCTCCTTCTCATCGAACTTGTGGCTCTCAATGGGCGTGCTGAGAGCAGGGGCCGCGGTGGCGTTGGAGTCGGCCATTGCGGTGGTTGCGAGACAGACGAGCTCTGCTCAAGCTTATTATGCGCGAATAGGTAAGTGTTGTCGCGGATAGGGATTGTAGTAGTAGAGTAAGTCCGAGGTGTACGGCGAGGCGCTGCTTGTGCTTCTTCTTAGGACGGGCCTAGGAATACTGGATTGCTAAGGTCGCAGGATAAACGCGTAGGGAAAGGTGATGAGAAGAGGGGGAGAGTGGAGAGATGAGGAGGGAGGTTTGAGCACCACACGAATTGTGAAGGGCAATCTATATAGGCAGCCTTCGTGGGTGATGGAGAAAGAGAAAGGGAGAAGGAACTCCGGTTGAGGCGGGAGGAAGCTTCGCTACTTAAGAGGAACGAGCCGTAGTAGGAGCGGCCGAGAGGGTGAGTGAGAGACACGAGCAACAAGCAGCCAAAAAGAGGCGACCGCTGGGACGTGGGACGTGGGCGGGAGGAGGGCGTGTGTGCAGGCGGCAGACGCCATGGAGAAAGCTGCTGGTGCAGGCAAGCAAGCGTAGGCGTGGGACGTGAACGTGGGTGTGGGTGTGGGCGTGGGCGTGGAGCATGGGAGCGAGCTATCCGGCGCGACTGACTGCAAGTCCCAATCCCAGTCCCCGTCCTGGCCTCCCCCCCAGTGAAGTGTGAGTGAGCAGCGTCCGCGCCTGCCTTGCGGCCCAGAGAATGAGGAAGTGGTAGTAAAGCCAATCCCAATCGGGATCCCCACCAAGTACCCGCAAGCGACGGTATTAGTCCCGCCCACAACGAAACAGCGAGAGAGGAGCGAGGAAAGAGCGGCGCGACGACGGCAGCGGTCGGCAGCGGTACGGCAAGATGGAGACGTGGGAAGGGATGGGCAGGCAATGGCAAGGCAAAATGCAAAGCCCAGCGCAATGAGTAACCACCCCCCAGTCTCCAGTGTTTTCTGTCCCCAGCAGGCAGGACGGGCATGAGGACCTCACGTAAAGGTGAGCGAGGTGAGGTAAGGACCTGCGTAGTAAGGCCAGGGAACGGACGAATGGCAAGGAAGGTGAGGTAAGGTCTAGGTCAAGGTTCGAGGTAGCCAGGTACTTGCTTGGCGAGGTCGCGGAGAAAGCAACAATAGCTGGAGAAGCTACAAGCATTGTTGATCGGTCCATGGTACCTTGTAACCCAGCCAGCAAGCAACAACAACAAGAAACGGAACCACAGTCAGGTACCAGACCCAGATCGGCCAGTCAGTTAGTCAGTTAGTCGACCTCACAGTACCCAGCGCGCTACTCTCTACGGAGACTGCACGGCAAGGACGAGGACTTGCTTCGGAGAACGACAGGGCCACAAGGCCAGAACCAGGCCAGGACAGGATAGGATCTGACCTACTATGTAGACGGGGGACGGGGGCGTGAGGGGGACCCATCGCAAATCGTCCAGCGAGGGAAAGGATTGATGGTGCAAGATACCTCATGCAGGCTCTATCTGAATAAAGTATTGGAATACATTGGCCTGGGGGGACAAGGTACCCCAGTGTAGCACAGTACGAATTGGAATTGGGCGCGACGGTATGATGGAGATGGCAAGAGATGTGCAAAATATTGGGATATGTAGCGTACGGCGGCAGTTGAGCGAGCAGCTAGCCACAGTGACCGCAAGCAGAGAAACGATGAGCGGGCGACATGCAAGTGATGAGCGAGAATTTTGCGAGCGAGAAGAGGGGCGGAAAAACAACGAGCTTGGCATTGTTATGCAACACGGACCAGGCTAATCTTGTTCAAATCTCCTCCAGCTTGGGTGCGGTGTTGTTGCTGCTGCCCTCCGCGGGCTCCTTGCATCTCACAGCGGTCCGCGGATGGGAATGCAATGGGATGGGATGGCAGCGCATGGGCAAAGCTCTTACGGCGACAGACGTCCAATGCAAACAAAACCACGGACGGTCCTGGGATCCCTGCGTTATCTCATCCACCCGTACTACGTAAACACACACATGCACACACAAAACAGGCCAGTGAGAGCCACAGTGCGGAAGCCAGAAGCACGAGGTAATCTCGCGAGTAAACAAAGTACAAAACCCCACATGGACTCGCCGGGCCACGGTTCCCAGGACCAGGTGAGGTGCAGGTTTCCCCGACGTGGGCATGGGAGGCAGGCAGGTACCTGGGTAAAAGAAGTGGGTTGCATGTGCAGCGTGTGGCCCATATGTGGGAGCGAAGTGGGTACTACCTCTTGAAGTGGGAAGGTGATCCACCTGGCCTTTTTTTTTTCCTTCCTTCTTTTTCTCTCCCTACCCTTTGTCACTCTGCTGGGCGAATTGGATTTCTGCACTAACGAATTTTTCTCTCTCTCTCTCTCTCTCTCTCTCTCTCTCTCTCTACCGTTGCTCTCTTCTCATTCACCATTATTCTGGACCGTCGCCTCCCCCACCAATCCGAGGCTTGTCACTGGCTCGCTCCGGCGTCGGTGATACCTCGCTCATCATCGACCGTAGGGAGCAGGACGGGGAAAAAGAGATGTGCCTTAACAAGTTTCGCACACCTTTCCGCGAGCTTGTGGAGTCGCCGACATGGCGGAACGATGGTCACACACACACTCTGTCTCTGTCTCTCACTCGCTCACTCAGGCCAGGACCGCACATCAGCCCAGGTCAGCTAGGTACGTACAATCTTGGGCAGCGCTACCTGGTGTCGGTGGTACCTTGTTCTGGGCCGACTATCAAGAAGCCGTGCAAGCTAAGCACGTTTGTAGGTAATCCTAAAGTAAGTTCTTCTTCATCGTCGCGTACCTGTTGACATTGGGTTTTCCGTACCATTGGCCCGACCCTTCTTCACCATTGGATTACCCGATTGCTGCGTTCTTTTTATTCCCTCGTTTCCAAATGGCCCTTCCGCTTCGTTTCCTTCCCTGGGATCTCCGAAGTTGTGCCCAGGCAAATAGGAAGAACGGCTTGCGCGATTTTCGACCCGCGGCCAGCTGATGATGATGACGACACTGCTCTCCAAGGGTCCCCAAAGCCGACGATAGGTCGGTCGGCGGACATGACCCGTCTGGTCCTGTCTCTCGTGTCGTCTCGGGTTCATCTGTTGGAGCGTGCTGATGCTTCCCTACCCTTCTTTTCATCATCTTGCCGCAGTACGTGAATCGCCTGAGCTTGGGCTTTTCTCGTCCCGGATGGATGGACGGCGGTCAGCAACGGTCCACGTCGCTATTTTATTTTTATTTTATTTTTTTGCTTCCAACGGCCATTAAGTGTGCCTCATCAAGGTCGATCGGAACAATGCGACGCTCATTGGCGCATTTGACCGCTTCCACTGCGCTTGTCTCATCCGGTGGCAGCGCTGGGAGCTTTTTGTTTTCCCACCTTCGCTAATCCTCAGAGAACTCAGTCATCATTCTTCATCAGTCATCGCGCCTCGCGGATAACATGCCGTGAGCGTTCCTCCCGAGTGGTGTGAAGTCACACAAAATGAGACAGACAGACACGGAAACAGTACGGGGGTACCTAGTGGTGTAAATTTATGAAAAAAATTAAAGTACGTATCTTCCCTGTCGTTTCCCGACATGGGATATTGAACGGATCCACACAGTCCTGGTCGATAGCAGCACGGCCCTCCTCTTCGTCCAAGACTCCAAGGCAAGTGGACCACAACAAGCTTTTAGCCCTCCAAATCTCTGCTGCCAGTCATGAGCGACGAGAGCGACGGGCGACTTGGGGGGATGGAAGCCACCCTGCCGTTCGTGATTGAGCTTTGACAGGCACACGTCCGCACGCACGCACGCACGCACGCACGCTCTGGCTCTGGCTCAAGACGCTTCTCTCTTGCTCTTTGGGGGGGGGGGGCTGGGAGCAACTGTCATCCATCATCCCTGCGAGGTTGGATTCGCCTGCCAATCGTCTCGTTATCAGGAAACGGCCCTTTCAAACTTTTCTCATCGACAAGCTCGACCCAACGACGCCCTGTTCCAATCTAGCACCGTGCTCGCACTGTCGAAGCGTCATTTCAAGATTCCTTGGCGTTCATCGAGGAAGTCACGCTGGGAAGGGACAGAGATTTCGACTGCGTCACTCTTTCCTGCGGCTTCGATGGTGCAAAAAGAGCAGAAGGCAGCTGGTAGCTAGGAGTAAGGCGAACTTGTGTCCATGATCAGGTTAGATGTGTGTCGCATTACCTTTGTTCGCTGCCTCTCTTCTTCATGTCATGTCTGCCCCGACGGCATGTTGATGGTTCTGCAGCAGCATCACCAGTGTGTGAGTGAGTACAGGCAGCAGCCGACGGCATTCCTGTCCCCCCTCGTCCAACCAGAGACGGCGCATCTACTGGATTCGGCACCTCGGCCAACTCCCCGTCCAACGCTAGACATGACGGGCGTCCCGTTTCCCTTACCGGACCATCAATCCTGTTAGACGCAAAGCCGAGACACAGAAAGAAAGAAGAAAGGACGCTACTCAAGGCACTCCGAGCGATGCTGTACATACAGCTCCATGCACTTACGCTCCATGCACTTACACTCCATGGATACCTGGCGACTTGCGTACATGCAGCACGTCCAGCTCTTTACAGGCTACCCGCCACTATCAAACCGCCCTACTGCGGCATTCTTGGGAATTTGCATTAGGCTTCTGGAGCAGCTAATCCGCAACGACCTGGTCTTGTCTGCTTTCGTGCTAGGGCAATCGCCGACAGCACCACTCGCGCCGCTAACATCTCCCGTTGCTCCCACAGGTCAATCCGTCAAATCGGCCCATCCACAGTTGCACACCCACTCCGTACCTCCGCTCTTCTGCCGGCCGGCTCCTACGGATACTGTACCTACCTTACTGGCAACACCAGCACCAGAGAGCAGACTCTGACTAGCCACAGCTGGATGAGAGACGCTGAGGAGGGAGTCTGGGACTGGTAGCAAACTGCGCAGCACGCCGGCGGATACACAAGCATCAGCGAATCGCTGGTCGACGTGCATATCGCCCAGCGGCCCAGGCATGCCCTGTCGCCTCTTCCCCAAGTCCCAACCCACGTCCCCTGCCCGCGCCCGGTCCCAGCATGGAGAAAGCCAGTCCAGCTTGCTGCGTGTGGTGCGTGTCCGCCTGTACAGTATCGCCCGAGCCGCCTGCGGTCTACCTTACCGTCCCTCTCCACCACAAAATCCCTCCCGCTGGCCCCATCAACAGGCGGTTCCGACGAACGAGAAGGCAAGAGCGTTCGTCCACTCCGCCCCGCTGTGGATAAAAGAAACAACGATACTGGACCACCTCCATTCTCAGGGCTCCCAAGGCCCAAGCTACCGATGCTCCAATGGCCTTCTCCGGGGCCAAGGCTGCAAGTCTGGCTGGCCTCGTCGGCGTGCATTGGCATCTGCATTCTACGCGGGTAGCAATGGTCTGGTCTGCCCTCGTCTGGTCTGGTTCTTCTCCAAGCCGGGGAAAACGTGGGATTTCAATTCTCGGCGCAGGCGCAGTTTGGGTTATACGGCGAGAAACCCCCAAAGAGTCCTCGTGAGAGGTGAATGGCCCGCATCGAACCGTTCTCGATTCCTTGTCCCCATCTGGGTCGCCGGAGAGTAATCTCGACGAGCTAATACAGCTTATCTACGTTGTGCTGTCAACAGCTTGGTACGCGCTGCCGATGGATATCCACTGTTCACCGCACCACGCATACTATGGTACATACAGGGTCCCCCAATGTTTGCGGAAGATACCCTCGCCTATTGATGTCTTTCCACCGCCAATGCCTGTCGACACACGGGCCCTACGGATCCTCAATGACAGAACTGCTCCGTGTTGAGCTGGTCGCTGGCTTCACAGATCACAAACCAGACACGATGCCGAGTCGGGATTGCACTGATCCCACTGCCCTGAATCCCTTCTCCTCGGCTCACCTGTCAGTGAGGGTTTCACATCTCTACGTCATACCGAATGGGGCTTTTCCTATTCGATGAGTTTTCTCTTACTCAGTCATGGTCGCCGCTCCGGCCGATCCGTATCGCCAGGCGCATCGCTTTCGCACCGACCTGCGACCGTGGCAGCGTAGCTAATCAACGCCTCTTTCACTCGCTTCGCAACCACCGGGGCTAGCCTAAGCTTTCTGGGTGTCCCAAGCCGATCTGCGCTACCAGGTTTCTCCCGTACGAGGCGCGACATGTCAAAAAACCAGTCCTTCTTCGCCTTGTGATCGGAGCCGTGTCGGTCAGCGTTCGGTCTCGCCGTTGTGGAGGCCGGGGGGGTCCATTATGTACAATGTGCCCGGCCTGCTTGGCCATTTTGCCTTTCTCAAACGCTGGACATCTGAACCACCTGGCCGTTTTACTCGCCCGGCTGACAGCCACACAATCCAGAGGCCTAGCTCTGCAGAATTCGCCGATGCCGAAAACCGTTCACCGAGAATTCTAGCATGGCGAGCACGGTCTACGCGGTTACTTCCACCACCCTAGCCTGCCAGGCCTTGCCACGGGCGACGCCCGGGCCCATCTGAAGCCCAAGTGTACCTACAACCCTGACGTGAACTGAACGACAGACCCTCACCTCACCCAAAGAAATGCTGGGAAACCTGGATGGTTGGAGCCTGGCGAAACCTCGCCCACGGCTGGCCAAAGCTCGCGACTGTCCTCGTGAGCTCTCGTGGAGACTCTCGGCACTCGCTCACCGTCTTTGTGTTTCTTCTTGTTAGCAAAGAGGCAATGCTGAGCCGGCAGAGATGAGCCATTTCTAACCTCGCCATCGGATTGGACAGTGTGCGTCTTGACTGCCTCTGAATTGGACCACCTTCGGGGTATCGCTACACTACTACACCACTACACACCATCACGCTTCTCGGATACGCCCCTCCGTTCCTCGTTACCCCGATTTCATTACTTCAAATCGCGGTGCTCATCTGTACTGTGCCTCCGCTCCCGCTTCCTGTAGAGTGCGGGGATTTGACGGCCCTGATTCTCCCGCACTTGCTGCAAACCTGCCGCCCCTTTGAAGCCTTATTCGGCCGCTAGTCGGGTCTACATGACCTCCCTTCCGAGTCAGTCGGCTTTAGTGAAGTTGGAGAAGGTTGGGGGTCCGTAACCAATCGACGCCCCCAGAGTCTTGGCCCTCTAACGACAACAGCCATCGCCCGCATTTTGATATGCGCCTTTTTCCAACCCACGACCGCCTCGTTTGCCAGCTCTAAGACAAGGCCATTTCCAAGTATAGATGATCTCTCTTGGCTTATAAGTCCAGCCCGCAAACTTCCGCTGAGCCGTAAGAGGTCAGGTCCCTGGAGCTTGAGCGAGTAAAGGACCAAGGGAATCTAAGGGTCTGGCATTGCCGCACTGATGCTCTCTTGGAGGGGAATATTGAACCCCAAAGTCTTGGCCAGCGACTCAGGCCCTTGAACGCCCCCAACCTCTGTTGACGGTCTGTGATAACGCCTTCTCTGGTAAATGCGATCAGCACCGCTACCGGTTGGCACGAATTCGTGTTTCCAGCCTCTCGGCTTTCAGACAATTTCGTTCCTCCATCGCAATCCAGCACGTATTAGAATGCAGGGATTGGTCGTAATAGAACCTCGGTCGCGCCACGTCTCGAATTCCGATCCATCTGTTAGGCTATCGGGGCATGGTTACACGCGACGCCGTTCTCGCCTGCTAAAGGCATACATGCAAGCTGGCCCTCATCGGCCGTCCCCAGTAACGGCTGGGTCCAAGGTTGGCTTGCAGCCGTTCATCTTGATAGTTGTGGGTGCTTAGGTGATCCATCAAGCTCCGGATCCGATGGGCTTGTCGGCGGGGAACATTGAAACAGAGGACGGCGCAACGGCCTCGAAATTCAATAATCGACAGGCATTGCACCCTGACAAGCTCTTCGTCATGGTAGGGCTTTCTCGTCCTGTTGCGACGTAGAATGGCAAGCGCTTTGAGCAAAAAAAGGCTTAACAGCTAGAGCGCGGAACCATGTCATTGGGGGGGCACGCTGGCATGCTCACTCATTTGCATCATGTAGCCCGTCTGCGGCCACGAACCCTGGTATCTTCGGACATTAACCTGTGGGTGAAATGGGTACAGTCACGTTTGTTTACATCCCCCATCATCCAAGAGGGGGGGGGCGTCAGCGCGCGCCCAGATAGGGTTTGGTCTGGAGCTCGTGTCAAATTTCGATTTGGCTTAACGAGCTGGAGTCGAGCATGAGTCTGCCGATTTGCCGCTTCATCTCGTCCGATTGAAATTGCTCAATGCGTGCCGCCTCCACGATAGACGTCATCCGAAGTCGCAAGGCTGCTCCGACAGCCCAAAGGTGGATTGAAGGGAAATTCGACACTTAGGAGATTGCGACAAGCACGCGCTGCTGCACGCGCAGCACAGTCAACAGCGAATAGCGGCGCTGGATTGGCATCGTGCTTGAGGGTTTGCGTCTAGCTGCAGCTGCGAGCCAAGACGCCTCGAAAAGTTCCGGAAGAAGGAATGGAATGTTGCTAGACTGGCCAGCAGCCACCTGCGATTTCAACGTGCGACCTGAGTCGGCGGCCAACGTTGATCCGGTTCGTCGTGTAAAAGTCGGCGCAACTTGACTCGCGCCAACTCGCTACGGCGTAACATCACCAGCCATCTTGTTTGGCGATGGGAACCTCAAGGACCGTGGCAGCATGGCATCGAGGCGGCTGACGGCGGTTTGGAGGGTCGCATGCGTACCACACGGCACGTTGGGGTTGCAGATGCGCGAGGGCCTGAAACACACCAATGAAGGTGAAACCTGGACAGAACGCATGGCTTCTAGTCAACGTAATTATTTGTCGTCGACAAGTCAGTCCGATGGCCGGCAAAATTGCATGTCCAATGTCGGGATCTCGAGGAATATTGGAAGCTCATGTGCAGGGCAACCCGAGCGAGGCTGGGGACCAGGCTCCAGAGCACCGGGAAACATCTGGTGACATTCCACACGGCACTTCGTCATCAAGCGGTGAGAGTTCGCCTTGACCCTGACTCCCCTGTGAGTCGTGACGGCGTTGCGTGGAGTTGCCGTTGACTAACGATTACGGGCCGTTTCCTGCTGTGATCCGTAGCCATGCCTGCCTCTTCTTGCTCGGTGAGATCATGGGATCCTGCACGGCGCCCCGTTTCTGCGAGAACCCTAGAGAAACTGGAAGAGGGACGAGTCAGTGGCTCCTCTACCGGGAATAGGCCCGGTTTCTGTGCGGCACGCCGCGGTTTCCTAAGCCTTGCCCTGGGGCTTGACTCCCGTGTCGAGGCCCCCCCTGTGAGGGCATTAGGCCGGACAGACTCCGGTTATCAGTCGGAAGGGTTCAGTCGGATTCTATGGAGTATAGATGACGGCGATTGGTACACCAGTCCACCCCCAGTCTTCGAACTGACCTCTTTGCATTCTATGGCACGCACGGAACCGAACCATTCTTTGGCGCTGCTCGGCTGGATGGACCTGGTGTTTGATTGGGGTCCCCATCTTTCTAACCTGAACCGCGGCAATCCTGCAGATGTCCCCAGTTTCCAAGGCTCCAGAGGAGAACAGGAACAGGACGCTAACGGAGCTTCACTGACAACGGCCAACTCATTACTTGAATGTATGGGACAAAAAACGTACGAGCTCTCCATTGGACTCTGTTTTTCTCCACAATCCTCCAGCGATGCAGCCAGCACGCCAACAGACCTACAGGAGGGCAAGGAGCTACACTGCAGTCCAGCACCCACCCGCCCGCCGTTCGTTGGTGCATGGCACGCATCCGCCTTTCCGCCCGGGCTTCTAGAAGCAATCATGAAAGCGGGTTGCGGCGGCAGTAGAGAGGGATGACCGCTGCAGCCACCAATTGTGATCACCTAATAATGCCAACTTCTTGCCTTGCCGTTCTTGACACCGCAGAGTCTGATGCTGCTCGCAGCAGTGGGGGCCGGCTGTGATTGTTGAGTGTCATGCAGGTGACCAACCGCTGGAGATCGGGATGATTCTCGGACGGCACGCTGTCAGATGGCCCTGGCTTGTGCCCGGGGGCGCCCAGTGGGGTGCCGGTTGGTCAATGGTGTGTATTTGTATGTGTGTTATTGTTTATCAGTGGTGATTTGACTACACTTTACTAGTGTTATTGGACTGTTGTCTTGGCTCTCCATGGCAACAAGAGAAAACAGGCCTCTGGCATTTGCCTACCTCACCTGAGCCTAGCGGCAGAACGTCGGCTCGGCTATGGCTTCATCGGATCGACGGGGTCAATCTGCGACGACGTGTCATGCTTTTCCATCTTTCAACCCCCTCTCTTGTTCGAAGACGAATTCCCTGTATACGTGTTGCGTACGGAACGACCACCCATTCGAAATGCCGTCTTGGAGTACTCCGTACGGAACATGCCAAGCCCAACACCAGCACATTGGCAACATTGGCACATTGGCAAGTGCTGATCGAGTTCCGACACGGTGGGAGAAACGATAGACAAGCTTCGCCCAAGGAAACCCCTTCCGATCGCACGCAAAACGCCCAGAAGCGCACCCCGCGAGAGTGCTGCAGACAGAGCACGAAACGCCAGCCCCAGGCTTATCGACTTCGATCCCCCCACGTTTTCGTCCTGTACTGAAAGGACGGCGGAGAAACGCAGTGCACAGCCGACCCGTTCGTCTGGTCTTTTGTTTCTCGTAGCTGTTTGAATGATTTCCCCTCGTGGCATTCTGTTTGACAAGAACTGTTAAGTCCCCAATTCATGCGTTTCCATTTGTTTCTTTATGCCGACACGTTTCGAGTTTCAATGATATTGCGGGGGACACACACACTCACACACATACAAGGGATGCTTTGTGGTGTGGTGGGATGGCAGGTACACAGTGCTTCTTGACGCAACGCGGAGCAGGAACAGAGCCGAGAGGTGGCTTTGAGCTGATGTCACGGAGAAGTCTGTGCTTTGATTCTCTTCTCTTCCCTTGCGTTTTCATGATTCACGAAGCTTTTTGGGCGGGGGGGAGAAGGTGTTTACTATAAGGCTGGAAATCTTCCTTTTTTCTTCCTTATATTTTATTTAATTTTTTGAAAAGGTTTCTTTCCCGTTGGTATGGAGGGGTGTACGGGAAGGTCCGGTCGAGGCCAATTAAGCTGACTGAGAGACTGATAAGCACACGTCCGACTGTGACGGCTGAAGTGAGCAAATGCAGACTTACGAGATGTGCGGCATGTTTTTTCTGCGTGCTTGAACTCTGTGGATCGGATGGCCTGGGCGATGTGGACGTGGACTCTCGGGGCTTGCGTCGGCTTCGCGGGTAGAAAGAGGGAGAGAGAGATTGTGTGTGTGTGTGTGTGTGTGTGTGTGTGTGTGTGTGTGTGTGTGTGTGTGTGTGTGTGTGGCGATGGGAAGGTTTTGGGGGGGGGTGAAGGACTTGTTGGGATGTCGTAGGCCGCGAGGCCAGTCGCTGAGTGATGAGGCGTCATCCTTTCTATCGTCCGATGTTGAGAATGTCAGGATTTCAACGTCTCTCCTTGTCGGACGGTCTGCCTCGCGGGGTTTGAAGGGGACATGGTTCATTCCGGCGCGCCTGACTATATTCGAGACAGGTTAGTACGCGATTACGAAGGCACGGAGGCGTGTGTGCTCCGTTTTGACTTTGTGGCTTTGAGCAGGCTGGATAGGAGGAGTCAGCCTGGCGTGATCTGGGTTGCGGCGGTTCAAGGAGGCATAGACGGGTGCCGTGGACAGGGAGGGCTGGTCTTGTGAGGCATGGTTGTGGCGGGACCTGGTTCGTGGCCGAGATGATGGTACTGCATAGATGATGGTGATGTGATGTGATGTGATGTGGTTTGATGTGGTTTGATGTGATATCTTGAGAATGCGGTCCTGGGGAGATCCATGGATCGATCGTGGGGGGGAAAGAATTGAGGCTGAGTTGGCGACGGCAATGGTGTGGGTATCTTGAGTACCCTTGGGTTGGTATGCCCCTGGGGATTCGTACACTGGAGGCTCAAAGTTGAGGCTCGGTTGAAAACGAGGTTGAGTCGGTGTGCGGCCTTCCCGCAGAGCCTCCTTTTCCTTGGGGAGGTTTGCCTCTGTTGTCGGAAAGGCGCGTCAGCATGTTGATGGTGCAGGGAGGTCCTTCTTAGCGGGTGTCTATAGATGACGTCCTTTGCGAGGGAATGGCCTTTCGTTCGGGCTACCAAGGGGTCCGCTGCCAGCGCAGAAAGGTCACGCGAGTGTTTGAAAATGATCAAGGAGAATCTCTTGTTGTGCTGAGTCGGATGTTGAAAAGTCACGCAGGCGAACGTTGGCCACGAAGACACTTGGAATATTGATGTGTTTGTCTCCATGTGAAGCTTGAAGAGCTGACGGTCCCCCACATAAGGGAGAGCGGTGCGCAATACTGGAACAGCTAACAGTTCGAAAGCAAGTAAATGTATCGAGTCTGCCTATGCCACTGTCATGGGACGGATAGAGGGAAGGCCCGGGGTACAATGCATTGTCCCTCTCATGCAGCAAACGCCTAGTGGGGTTGTCAAGTATGGCATACAGTACAGATGCCATGGTTCCTCTTGTTCTGATCATCAAGACTATAGAGATGGGGGTGGCACTAGTAAGAACGATAGCTTCGGGGGTTATGGCTTGCTCCTAGGATTACGGAGTGAGCGTTTGTCTTCTTGTAAGCGCGTGCAAAATAAGGACCTTATGTCGCGCGGCATGAGGATTTCCTTTCAACTCAGCAACAGAATGACCTTGCTTCGTGGTTTATCTGGTTAGTTCGTCCAACATCGTCGTTTTCGTATCTTTGCATGTATACGCAGACGCCGATGGACTCTGGCGGACGGTGGTGGCAGTGGCTGACCTGTTGTTGATGTGGCAGCTTCGGGAGACGAGAAAAGAACACCGGGTCTGGTTTCGACACTGACAGGACTCGAGACAAGATTTCGAGCTTCTCGGAACCGAATCAGAGGCTCAGCCAGTATTGGGCAAGTGGGCTCAGATCACACAAAGCCGTCCAGGTATTGAAGCCACAACATGCCGTTTGGGAGTTCGACAAGTTAAATTATTTAAGGCAATTGGGACCTACACCGTTTACCGTTGGCGAAAATATCTCCAGAATCATTCCACTGTCGATTACAAATATTGGATTCGTTTAGTTTTGTCTCTCTCTCTCTCTCTCTCTCTCAATATTTCCTCTCAATTCGATGGTATGTGACGGAGTTATGATATCTAGGTTCCGTGTCATCACTTCTCCGTGCTCAATGGACATGTTCATCAACTTCCCACCTTACCAAAGCCTCATCTGGCTTTCCGACCTCTACGGTTCTCCTGTACCGGCCAAGTTTTTCCATGAACCTACCTTGACGGCGAGCTCTTTGAACCTTGTTGACTTCCTCTGGATGGTTCTTAATAGATAACTTAGCAATCATGTCTTCCACCTATCATCTCACCGCCAATCGAAACCTTCATCGGCAAGAGAGAAGACCATTGCGTCAGAATCACGCCTTGTTGATGCTTTACATTGAAGCAGAAGACATACCACTCGCTGCTGTTGCTAGGCCATTTGACTCTGGAGCCTCCAGAGAAGCATACTCTTTCTCAAGGCCCTGCCCCTTTTTGCAAAATACGAGACTAACTATGCGCGCGTCAACAAGAACCAACAATGTTCCAGTAGCTCCAGACCTTCCACAACGGTCGCTACAGAGGTACTTGCTATGAATGACCCCTAGGTGCGTGGATGACTTTGACTTCGAGCCAAACCCGGTGGCGAGCCTGACCCGCCGACGGACCGGCGATGGCATCGTGCGCAGGAACCCCGATAGAACAAGATGAGTCTTGTGGCGACCCTTGAGGCCTCTCGGTACCAGATGACAGTCTATTTCTATCGATATTCCCTCTGGATATTTCGGTTGTTTGTTTCCTCCTGTCCATTGCAATCATCAAACACCTTCGTTCCACCACAAGACCCTCCACGAAGCCTCCCGAGTTCTTGCCTCGAGATCGTCCACACAAATCCTTTTCAATACAAATCTTACCCTTTTCTTGCTGTACCCTCATAACCCCTCTCCTCAAACTAGACCGACAATGAAGTTCTTCTTCACCGCCCTCCTCGTCCTGGCCGCCAGCGCCTTCACCTTGGCGAAACCCCACAAAGCGCCCCTCCTCGGCCCGGAGGGCCCCAAGCTCTGGGACAAGGCCACCTGCCGGATTACCCGCTGGCCCGCGCCGCCGCTGCCGACCCTCACCAATAGCTATGTAATCTCGGCCGTCGTCAACGAGAGCCCCTCCCGCATCTGCGGCCGGCTCTGGCACAACCTCAGCCGCTTCCGCTCGTGCGGCGCAATCACCAAGGCCTGGTGCGAGGACAACAGCGTCGAAGGCGGGGACATGCACCTCAACTGGGGCTTCACCTTGACGTTGCTCTGCGACCCGGGCTGTGTCAACTCGGCCTGGTTTGAGGCGACCAGGAACAGGTATGGCGCGATCGATTGCTAGATGCACTCGAGTTGCGTCGGAACTTGTTCGCTAGCTCCGGTTCGTTCCATGTTGCAAGGGCTTGTTTTGGTTGTGACATATAGTTATTGGTCGTTGAGGTGTCTTGGAGATGTCTGATTCGGAGGGGACGTTTTGTCCTGTTAATGTAGGAGATGGGTGTCGGTGGCTGAGAGGCATTTGATACACATGATTCAATGGACAAGGTTATCTATCAAGGGTACCATGGCAGCACTCACAGGTTCCACCCCTAATACCAAATATGAGTATACTGTACAATTCTCTGTTTCTACTACCAATCGCCCAGAATTTGCCCTGGTTCCAAGACCCATCGAGCGACAGAGGTATCAACAATGGCTGATGCTGTTCACTGTCAAGTTAAACTTGGGAATTTTTGACAATATGTAGCGGTCTGTACTTCCGGACAAAAAGAGAGACTGGCCATGCTATTGGAGCTATAAATTACGTATTTGATGTGCTAATCACTGAAATGCGTGAGATCGAAACTGATTTCAAGATTGCTCCAGCTCATTTAGCTGTCAGGGAAACGCAAGAGTCAATAACACCCAAACATGACACTATTTCAGGAGAAAAAAGACATAGGAGTACCACAAAATGAGTCAGATGGGTATTGCAGAGTATTCTAACAAAACTAGACGTCCTGTGGGTATATACATTTGAATTATACCGAATTCAGCAGCATTAAATGTGCTGTCTGTACTGACATGGAGAGACATACTTCATATGTACAATCGCGCTGTAACACATCTTTGAGCAGACTGAAGCATAATAAAACTTGGGGGATGGGAAAGGTAGGCTTCTCGGCGTTAAATCTCGTGGTTATAGGTAGCATGATCCTTACGTTGTGAGAGGGGGAGGAAAGACTGATGGAGGCGCGCGAACGGAAGCTCGAGGCTGGTGTCATACACGCTGGCTCTTGCCAGGTACGACCCTAACCTTCACAATGGATAAATTGCTCTTCTGTTCTCTTAAATTTTTTTATTTTTTTGTTGTTGCATTCGGCGCTGTCACAAAACGTGGCGCAGGGTTAGAGGCTTTGGAGCTTTGAATGACTATGTCGAAGGGATATCCTGTGGACCTTGAAGAATGCCACTTATAATCTTGCCTTGTTGGTGTGTATGATTATGGCTTCACATACTTCAACGTGCCCTGCATTTGCTAACCATTCCAAGCCCGTCACGTCGGGACAAAGCCAATGTAGATCAGTCACAGTGGCATTAATGTTGCTAAGTCCCTGCGATGCATAGTGAGAAGCGCCAAATGACCCCCACCGGCAACTATAAAACCCCCGGATAGGCATCGTAAGGTCAATCAACCGTCGATCGATGGAACTGGGGCAGCAGCAGCAGCTGATGCTGGTCTCCGACCACTTTAAATGATGCCTCGAGATGCCCAGGGAATATGAAGGCAGGCATACCTCGACACATCGAAGGTCTGTGTGTAGCATGCCGTTGTTAGCCCTCCGCCGACACTGCCTTTGGCTGCTTATTCAATGGAAAATACACCGACACCGAGGGAAGAGCGGGTTGATATTTAGTCAGCGAGATTCAACTCGGCTTCTTTCGCAGTGGCCTCCCGCCCACGACGATATGTCTTTCGTTGTTTATCCCAAACCAGCAATCTCCTACAGAATGCGCACATACTCGAATTCTCAAGGAGGGAGAAGGTGCGGTAACCAACCAGTGTTTAAACTCTTCCAATTACTGCCAGCGAAAAAACCTGGGCTTAGAATCCGACATCTCCAATAGTTGACCACTGACCCTAGTTGAGTACCTGAGCACCGGTAGACAGGATAAATACCCATTTACCCATGAGTCTTTGAAACCAGCAGGGTGCTGCCTGCCAGATCTAGGGCCGAGTCGTCAGAGGGCCAATGACGAAGCTGACATCCAAGAGGGCACAAGTATAGTCAGTAGTGTTGCTCAAGGCCTCAGGCATTTCCAAGGTGGTTTATGTATTGTCTGCAAGCTTTCGAACAAGGCTCTTATGGAGCCTCCCGTTCTCCTTCCTCCAGAGATTCTATGAAGTATAGCTCCCATAGCCGTTCACTGATAGTTGCTTTCTCAGCAGGCAGACATTGGGTTTCTCTCTGGTGTTGAATGAGAAGGTTGATGGTTAGCACACCCAATGTCGAATCGTGAGAGGAATGATATTCACATACTCAGGCCTTCTCTATTATGCTAAAGCCCAAAGCCCCTTGATCAACCACAAAAATCATCACACGAGGCCGACTTCAGGCACATTTTCCAGGCCGCTGCAGTATCTCCCAAAGACCACAGAGTTGCTTTTACGGAGATCGTCTGGTACCTTAATGATCTCAAGTATTTCAACCCACTTGGCATGCGTGACACGCTGCCTCGTCAGCTTCACCTGCTGCAACAAGGACGCGTGAGACAGCAGCCTTGCTGTCCCTGCCGGGGCGACAAGTCATCCCAGCCCACAGATTATCTAGTGCATAGGCTGTCAATCCTCAGCATGGGGAAATAAAAATAATAATACAACAATGACCAAAGCAAACACATAACCTGCAAAGAAACCCCCGTCGTCCAGAGTCCCGTTCAAGTCCAACAGAAACGATGAAACATCAACTTTTTCCTCACAGCTAGCATATCCCTCTTTACCTTGAGTGTGCCAATCTATGCCAGAATATCCATGCGTGCCAAGACTAGACGGGGCTCACTCAGCGATCGTGCTTAGCCGCCCGCTGGTTCCTGGTTTCTGGCATCTCCGGAACCCTTTTCTCAATTGACTGCCGCTTTGTATGACCCATTCCGCCAAGACCACCCGGAAGAAGCAGCGATGCCCGTTCAACTTCACCTTCCCTAACAAGACTAACCCAGATAGACAAAAAAAAACCGAAAAAAACTCTCAATTCCTCTTTCGTCCCCTAGCATGCAGGGCACCGGGACCCTCAGAGTTCGTGCAAAAACAAGTCACAAGATAGTAACTCAATCTCACTAGCACGACTTCAAGCCAAGAACGAGCGGAGCAGCGTCACAACCAAACCGCCTCTCAAAAAAAAAAAAAAAAAAAGGCTCCGTGTATAAGTCCCATAGTTTACCCTATAACCCCTTATCTTTATGCTCCATTCCATGGACATGCCGCCAACGCAAAGTAGTGTCCCACAGATGAACAAGCGCCGTCAAACCCAGCCGCGGTGGATCGCATCCCCGGGCCGAAGGTACTTTTCATCGGGAACCCCCACCCGAGCGCATCGTGCCGCTACCTGAACCCGGTCGAGCTATTCCCGGCCGCGTCCGAACTCTTCAGCGCTCGGCCGGTCCGGGAGCCGCTTGCTTGACCTTGACCAGACCTACTCTTGGACCTCGACCGGACTTTGCTCCGGATCGGGCACCGCCGAGGCATCAACGGCATCTTGCTGCACGATCATACGGCAGCAAACTGTCACAGATAACGACAAGGGAAGATCGGTCTATGAATCATTTGTCTATAATCCCGAGGGCGCGAGGCGTATCCCGCAACAGCACATTTCTAAAAACAGAAGACAAAATCAAGAACAGATACAGACGCGGGGCCCCGGGATTTTACTCGCACGGGGTTATGGCGGACCCTCCGTGACATAGATGGAGCTGCAGCAGCTCCCCCACACGGAGTCCGCCTCCGGCCGTGTTTGCTAACCAGCCTAATCCTCAGCCCAATAGCCTTTTCAGGTATGGATCTAGAATCCCCATTGAAACGCCATGCCCTTAATGCTTGGCCGTAACCTTGTCGCCGGTGAGCTTCTCGACATAAGTCTTCGCCCTGTAGTGTCACCTTGATTAGCATCGTCCGTATCGGTAAGAAGTAGGCAGAGGGTAACTCACATATCACCCAAAGCAACCATGCAAATCGTCTGCCACACGCCGAGACCAATACGGGGGGCTACACCACGGTAGAGACCGGAGATACCGTTGGTGGAGTAAATGTAGCGGAAAGTGTTGCCGACAGTCATCTTCTTGGGGCGGTTGGGGTCCTCCTTCTTAGACTGCATCTCGACACGGATGACCTCGATGGGCTGGTTCCAGGCGGACAGACCACCACCGAGACCAGACGCGAGGATCTTCTCCCAGGCGCCGAGCTTCTCGCCCTCCTTCTTGCCGGTGACGTCGCGGATACCCTGCTCGGCCAGACGAGAGAGACCGAAGCGGGAACCCCAGTTGGTCATCTGACGGATGGCGACGGCGTTGACACCCTTGTTGATACCCTTGATACCCTCCTTGCGGTAAATGTCCATGAAGGTAGCGAAGGTGCTGGGGGGCTTGACGCCCGTGGAGGCCAGCTTGTGCTTGGTGATCTCGACCGTCTTCATGCAAGTGCAGAAACCCATGGTGGCATAAGCCTGGGCGACACCGCCGGTGATACCACCGATGATACCACCACCGAATTCGGAGGCACCAGCGTTGCGGGCGTAGTACTCGGCTTCGGAGGCAACGAAGAGCAGGACGGCGCCCTTGGTGGAGGCTTCAATCCAGGCCCAAGGAATGAGACCCTGGTAGACTGCGAGGGGAGATT
The DNA here is from genome assembly GCA_001625285.1 of Colletotrichum incanum. Classification (NCBI taxonomy): domain Eukaryota; kingdom Fungi; phylum Ascomycota; class Sordariomycetes; order Glomerellales; family Glomerellaceae; genus Colletotrichum; species Colletotrichum incanum. The sequence goes on from LFIW01000135.1 coordinate 27,875, forward strand.
GTCAGCCAATCTTGCTCGTGAAGTGTCGATTTCGGATAGATTCGTCCATCGCTGGATGGTCCATCGAGATCGCGCCGATTCACGGTTCGAAGCATCGATTGAGCGCGATCCCAGTATACGGGTAGACATTGGCAGGGAGATGGGAGTTATCAAGGCAAGTTACTCACAACCAAGGACACCTCCACGTCCCCAAATGCGGCCCAGGGCAGTGCCAAAGCCGTCGCCACGGTTGGCAGCCATGGTGGTCTTGACGACCTCGAGCGGCTGGCCAAGGGTGGTGACCTCGAACATGTTGAGACCGGCGCCCAAGAGCAGGTTGGAGAACTTGACGGGCTTCTTCTCCAGCCTCTGGGGCTCCCCGATGGGGGCGGGCATAGTGGCGACGGCAACCATGGCTTTCTGCTACTTGTTGATGACGGAAAGGGGCCCTGACCAAGGGAAGAGGGTGCTTCTTCGCGGGGGATGCGAGGTGTAGTTGGAGTATATGGGGTACGGGGTAGGCCGCGGGAGAGTGCTTGGGAATGGAGCTTGAGAATGGGGAATGTGCGGTAGGTTGCGGGATAAAGGTTGATGACCTCGGATATCGAGCTGGACTGGCGAATTTGTCTCGGAGGAAGGCCGAGGCTTTGAGGAAGGTTTTTGGTAGGGAAAAAAGGGTGCAGGTGTTCGTTTGAAAAAGTAGGCGACGGGATTGGCCTGAATCGGGGGGGGGGGGGGGGGGGGGGAAACTTA
>LFIW01001431.1:0-52079 GCA_001625285.1 Colletotrichum incanum
CCCCCCCTTCCAGGACACCCCCGGCACTGCTAGCTGTTCCACGCCCCCGTTACGACCATATCCCGCAGGAGATCAGCTTTGGTAGTACACGCCACGTGCGGTTAGTTTCTCGCGTTTCAAGTGATAAATATGTGACAAATGTAAGCAAAGATGATAGATTGGTCTTGTGGCCCGGTCTCCTCGCTTAAGGCGCAGTTCCTTTATTGAACAGGGGGTACTTCAGGTAGCTCGTGAGGCTAAGGCAAGGTAAACATCCCTCATTGTGCGAACCACTACCGCCGAGGGGCCGCGAGCGGGGGTGAGCAAGGAGCTCAGCAAAACAAGGCAACTAATATCCCCCCTGCCGCTGGATCATAAGCACACAAAATGTCCAGTGTGTGATAATACCTAATACATACACCGCTAACGAGCTCTGTGTACTGGAAGGGACGCCCGCCCGTCCACCCTTGCTCGACTCTCCATCGAAGACGAGCCTCCGGCGAGGTACTTTCACGCCATGTGAGACCCGTTTTCAATGACCTATTGGAGGAAGCCGAAGGGAGATCTAATCCCGGCCCGAAGGCAGGTGACACGTCTAGACCTTTTGATAGACATGGGAAAATGCAGGCTTCGGCAGGCTCTTAGTTCTAGCTTCGGCACGAAGTCGAATGATCCCCGCCATATGCAAAGTTGAAGCCCAAAGGGCTTCCAGGAGTGTAGGCGCTCTGCAAGTACGCAGCCGGAGTTCTCCTCAACCAAGTTGGGGCGTCGAGTCTGCATGTATCTGGCCGCAAACTGGTTGATGGTTGCCTTGGGGTAGGAAAAGAGCCCTCACTGAAAGAGGAGTTCCTCGAAGCAGGCTCCGAGGTCGGCAACGACTCTGGTGTGGGATAGGGACAAGGGTCTGTCGTGTCGTCCCCCTGTGTCTTCGGTCGAGTTCGTCGTAGTGTCTTTGGACCGCCGGGCCAGTAGTTGAGGTTCGGAAGCCTGATGGCAGGATCGAAGGAGATGAATACCAATGGTCGTTTACTCTGGGATGCCCTTGACCCGACGGCATAGATCATAGAGCGGTCGTCCATAGTCCCTGAGATAGGGCCATAAGTGGCGTGATCCTTTGGGTTGAGTAAGGTGTCTAACTCTGCTAGACATGTGGTGTTCTGGCTTACGTCGATTTTTGGTGGCCACCATGATGTCTTATTCAGCGTGGAGGGCTGGAGGGGTCGTTTCTCAGAGCTACCAGCAAGGGGCTCTCGCAGACGGGGTTTGTTTCCAACGTGACTGGAGCGGGATATTGACCGTAGTTGGAGCCTCCGCGTCATCGACTCGGAAGCATCAGGATCGTTAACTAAGTCGATAAACGTTTCGCAGGAATGGTTGTAAGAACGTATAAAGCATTGGCTAAGAGTAATTGCTGGTGTTGTAGAGCCATTATCACCTCTGTGAAACTCTGAAGACTCGCGTTGTCTCTTAGCAAGAGCTATCGTGCTAGCTGAGCACGGATGAATAGGCGGAATCCCGTTGTTTTCGGTGCCGCTTTCGTGGTCAGAGTCGGAGTCGTCGTTCGAACGGTTGTGACGATTAGAAAACCTAAGCACTGTTCGATATGATGTTCTCGTACTTGAACACTCATCGACTAGCCATTCTCTTCGGCATTCCGAAACCATAATATCTCCAGTAGCCAGGTCCTTTTCGAGTTGCAAAGTACTCCATCTGTCATCGATCGGTCCTTCTTCATGTTGCCGCCGCCACATAGCATTTTTCGATGTCAGCTGCATGTCCCTAGCCCGTGAACTTCCCACCGGCAGACGGAACCCATAGTAGTACGAGGTCCAATCAGTTTCATACACCTCGAAAGTGTTCAGACTTGAAAGTCCATAAAAGTGATTGTCGATAATTTCAAAGCAAACAGTGGAGCCAATGTCCGATCCAACTAGGTCTTCAAGATCCAGTTGGCCGGGAGCCCATTGTTCCTTACAGATGTCGAATCGCTTCAGAACCCATCTTTTGAAGCCATCATCCCCAGTCAGAGAGTGGGTGCCATAGTAAAGATGCTGACTATTGTTGCGCACGAACAACTTGGAGGTTGATTCGAGACGATGGGCTGCTAGGAGTCTCTTTTGCTGTAGATCTAGTATGATCAGGCGGCTTCGGCCCTCGGACTTTGGCGGACTGTAGAGACAGCTTACGATCCCATAGGCGAAGTATAACGGCCGAAATTTGTATCTGCTATTCGCGAGATCTGGTCCTAGAACGGACTGTAGTAGCGTGCGAGTCTCGATGACGATCTCCGACTCCGCAGACCCATGCAGATGAAGGAGACGGAGCGACTCGTGGCCATGTGTATAGCAAAGCATGCCGCCACAGTATACAAACTCATCTGCTTCAGCAACAACTGCGGTAGAGTATGGCGCAGCGGTAGCGATGGCGTCCCAGGTCTTGACCAGTCGCCGCAAGCAACGGGCATATTGCTTAGAAGAGCGGGCATTGTGAGCCTCGGCTGAGTATGAGGCATTGGTCTGAGGCACTCAGTCAGCATGACGAAATAACCCTGTTCTGCTGGAAGAGAGGGCCTCACCTCAAGCGCGGCCCGACAAATATCTTCGTTATTTGCGAAATATCTGAACTGGGAACAAACCAGGCTGAGGTTAAAAATGTCATGTAAGTCCAGCGAACCCGCTATGTAGGTCATGATCTCGATAGGCAACCGTTGCATTCTCGTGAAGTCGACGGCCGCCTTGATTCCGTCTCTCAACCATCCGAGTGGAGTTGCGTATTGTGTAGAAGAGTGAGGTCAGAGTTGGCACGAGGTGAGATCGATACTGGAAGAGGCTTGCGTCTGATGCAGGGGCGATATCGAAGTTAGGCGGATAAGGCAACCCAACAGAATGCATGTTTGAGTGTGCTTTCTGCAGAAGGGAGGGGATTGAACAGCAACGTTTTAAAGGCTCAAGTTGAGCCGCATCCCATCTACTTGAGGGAGTACTAGGGGGTGTAGGTAACGCCCGAGTGATAGGGTTCATTTACCCACAGCCTCGTTGTACCACGCAACAAATTGGGTTCGATCATGGGCATTCTCGCATATGCTGTTCCCAGTCGTACCCTGACTATGCTACACAAATAGCTCGTTCAGGATCCTGGCAAACGAGATACATCGCGAACATGCAGCCTGATCTCAAGCAGAAATGTAGGGCTCGGCCGACTTGCCATATGGACCTGGTGTGGTCGGCATTGCATTTGCGGCGTTATTGAAGTTTGACGTGAGGTACCCTGAACACGGTTGTGGGACCGAGCTTCCTGCGGGCTTGTTTCTACGGAAGGAGTGGCACTCGTGAATGATATCTATGAGTTTGGGACCGGAACATGGGACTTGGACTGGGGATACAACTGGGCCTGCTCATCATGGTGTAGGATTTACAGGGGAAATCAGGGAATATGAGGCTCTGCGCCGTATTAGGAGGCAAGTGTTAAGCCGCCTGTTCTGACTTGGTGCAATGAACGTGCAGAATACAAGCACAGAAAAGATACCTTGTGCATTCCGGGCACGGCCGCAAACCAGGAAACCCTTGCCTCGATCCGCAAACATCGGGGTACTAGCATCCCTGCGTGATCTCTGGCCAATGAGAGCATATACATGCCCCACATTGAGGCTCAAGTGAATCTGGGTGATTTCCACCCAGTATTTTCCGTTGGTCTGATCATTCTCCTTCCAACACACTACTAACATACATGTGCTAATTGCGTACTCAGAATGTAATGGAATCGTGACACAAGCCATGCTGATACGGCTGGGCATGTCCATTTTCTTATTTTCCAGCTATTGCGGCTCCGCACTCAGCCTCTGACTCGGGCGAAACCCTAACTCCCGCGACTTTACGGCGAAGCTCGTCATTTTTTCCAAAAACATACACCTCTTCTCCGCTCGTAGCAATCACCTCACCGCCACCAGCCCGCTTACAGTAGTGCTACCCGCTCCCAGATCTCAACGCCCGGCTGACCCGAAGAGAAGCCACTCAGTGTGTCTAATGGTTCAGATTCACCTATGCTCACAAGGCTTCTAGGTCTTTTGCTGGGAGAGGGGGCGTCGCTCCATCACCTGGGATACCGAAACGAACGTTGGGTTTCCTGAATTGAAACTGCGCCCGCTCTCGGTGCCACGCGGCGGACGATCGCCCTCGCGGAGCCTCACTCAGCTTATGGGGATTCTTCCAAGGATGGAGGGGTCATCCTCCTTTCCGAGTCAGTCAACGTCGGCCAGTTTGAGGCTGGCGATATCAACGTCGTAGGCCTCGGGCCATTCTTGGGGGCTTGCCAACCCTCACAATGTAATGCTGCCTCGTTCGCTGCCACTAGGGTCGTCCCAAAGACGGCCTACTAGTGGGACACACATGTCTAACAGTCAAAACTGTAACCCGTGTTGCACCCCGCGAGCAAATGATGTGGCGTCGCCTTATTCGCTAGACGCATCCCCGAAGCAAGTGGCTCGCACGAGACGCCAAACAATAATTCAGGTAGCGTTTTGCAAGAGAGACTGGATACGAAGGTGTGGCAATAACTTGGCCCGCCATGGCTGTTTTCCAGTGCTCATCGGACTAGACTGGTGCGGCTGTGTTTTGAGGCCCGAAAGTGCAAACTCCATAGAGCCTGAGATGAATGTGCAATTGATGACATCGACCTCATGCTGCTTTCAGAATGGATCGTGATACTTTAACCTGTTATTAAGGGAGTCAGTGCAAATCTAGAAAATGCATATCAAGACACACATCTACTACTTCGGATTCCCATCCTGGACCCGCATGACTGGAGTTATATAATCAGGCTGTCACCAAGAACCTACAACTGAGGCATAAGACGCCGACATCACATTTGCTATCGACTTAAAAAAAAATGGGTAGGCTCATAATCCAGGCATATTTGACGACAACGCAACTGCAGCTTATGCGATTTTCAGGGACGATAACAACTGGGCTAAGACGACGAACGCCGATGACGGAAAATTGTCATTCTCGCCGAGGCTCTCCTAGGAAGTCAGAAACTCCATGGCATTGATCCAGTTTTCATCGCCATGACACCACCACTTGAGTGAAGCTGCGTGGAGCCGGGATTGGGGCAAGGCTTCGAATATACACGCTATCTAACTGTAAAGAGTTCAGAAGAAGGATATCCCAGTGCTTCGCTCTCTGAACCGGATGCCATCCGGTTCTCCGCAGGCGACGTCTGCCATGATGAGGCTCTGTTCTAAGAGACGTGCGCTGGCCCAATGCCGACCTGCAAAGCTGACAGCCTTGTGTTCAGGTGTGGTCGAGTCCCGACATCACATCTCGACTCTCTACCATGGTGTAACCTCCTTTGAAGCCCCTGTCACCGACGCAGGGGATCTACATGACGCCGGCAAGCCGGCTGGTGGGCCGGGGCCCGGCTACCTTAGTGCTGACCGTTCTGCGAAAAACGCATGTTTGTCGATTAGCCAGATACTGTATTGTTTGGTTCCAGACATGATTATACCTGTGCCTTTTCTCCAAAGACTGCCCTTTCACGGCGGCTCTCATGGCCCTTTATACACTTTTGGCAGTCGTTGAGAACCATAGCTCTCCCAGAGCTTACAGACATTAACCTGAATAGGACTTGTTCATAGTGAGGGGGTCGCCGCAATATTTAAGTCTACGCCCTCTCCAAATAAATCTAGAATAATGCGGAAGCTTCTCCAGAATACCATACTTGTGGAAAACAGGCAAATTGCAGTCACATGCATGTTCAACGATCACCACAATACGCCATCTTACGTGTGGTAGCGAGAAGGGGATGTACGGGACTTGCAGGCCAACGTCTGTCGCAACCATTCCGAAGAGGCCACTTAAGAAATAAATAAATGCTTGAAGTTGCGTACTTGGATGCAGAATCTTAATGCCACTTCCGAAGCCTTCAATGTGCGATGCTTCTGGCCGAGCCGACGCCAATGTACATACTGTGCACGCCGCACGTAACTCACACGGTCAACCCCATCATCAATCCTTCCGAAGCCGAATAAGACTCAATTTGGGGAGACCTTCCGTCTTACATACCACTTTCCATCCATTTCCTTTCTCAAACACACACTCTCCCAATCATCCCTTCATCTAAGCGCTTTGAATCCAGTCATGAGCTCTTCTCAGGAGATCGACCTCTGGTCGCCCTTTACGAGTGACATTCTGTTGGAGGTCCGAACCAGTACGATGAAGAAGATGCCAGGATTAGAGGTCGAGTCCGGAATAGACAAGAATTTAAGGGAAGGGCCGATTCGTGTATCTTAACTGGGTCTTGAAGCGGACGAGCATGACCCGACCTTCCATGGCGGTCCCGATAAGGCAATCCACGGCTGTAAGTAGCTCGCTTGCTTCCCATGCGGTGCTCTGCCGATAAGGTGCAGCGCTGAGAAGTGTTTGTCCAGATTGCTCTTCACATTATCCTGGCTGGAAAAAAGAGCATCCTGTGGCAGCAGATCGCTTCAAACCGGGTGCATTTGGGGAGAATTTTGTCACCAAGCACATGAATGAGCGGAACGTCTGCATCGGAGACGTCATCGCTGTTGGCGACGAGGTCATACTCCAAGTCAGCCTGCCGCGCCAACCATGCTACAAGCTAAACCACCGATTCCAGCTGAAGAACTTTGCTCCGTCAACGTTCAAGACCAGCAGAACCGGCTGGTATTATCGAGTCCTCAAGGAAGGTACTGTCAAGGCTGGCGACGAGATCAGGCTCGTCGAACGGAAATGGCCCAAGTGGACTATTGAGAGGATTCAGGAATATTTGCACCGGAACCAGAACGACTTGGCCATGAATGAGGAACTGGCGGCGATCGAAGAGTTGGGCAAGGAAAGCCGCGGTGCATTCCAGCGGCGGGTGGCTAAGGCCAAGGGTCAGGAGAAAAGGGAAAAGGGGGATAAGTGGCGCGATTTCAAAATCATCGAGAAGACGACGCAAACTCCGCGAATCGCGTCGTTTGTTATTGAGGCCGTCAGCCTGAAGGAGAGCACGGAGGATCTACAGCCTGGCGCCCACGCAAAGCTTAAGCTTCCCAATGGTCTCCTGCGGTCTTACTCGATCGTCTCTGGAGACCGCAACAAGTTCGAACTCGGTATTGCCTTGGAGGACAAAAGTCGTGGGGGATCCCGTTACCTCCACGAGTCCATGGCCGTCGGAGACGTTCTTCAGGTCGGGAGGATTACCACCGACGTGCAGGTCGCTAGTGCCTCGAGCAATCACGTCTTCATAGTCGGCGGCATCGGCATCACCGCCTTTCTAGCTCTCGCCGAGGCCTATCGTGAGGTTCACTACAACTTCGAGATGCATTACGCTGTGCGTTCCGCCGCCGACGTCCCTTTCCGATCGCGCTTAGGAGCCCTCGGCCGCAGTGTGCGGCTGTACGACAGGGCCAAGGGGGAGAGGATGGACATTGACGAAATTATGCGGACACTCAAGTGGAACAGCCATGTCTACGTTTGTGGACCTACGCGAATGATGGAGGCCGCAAGGAAAGCGGCAGAGGAGTGTGGTCTCGAAGAGAACGACGTGCACTTTGAAGCATTCTCCGCAGACACGTCGGGAGACCCGTTCGAGGTGGAGGTCGTAAACCGGGAAGGCAAGGTCCTGAAGGTGGGAGAGGAGGAGACGCTGTTGGAGGTGCTCAAACGAGAGGTTGGGGGAGATGTCGAGAGTAGCTGCGAGGTGGGCAACTGCGGAACATGCAAGGTTGGACTAAAGACCGGCCGGGTTGACCACAGAGGCACGGCGTTGACTTCTGAGGAGAAGATTGGATCAATGCTGAGTTGCGTGAGCCGTGGTATTGGAAGGATCTCCATTGAGATTTGATGGCGTTGATACTCAGCCCTATCGGAACACTGGAGGTCTGATTTTGTGCCCAATCACTTAACTGGCGTCTCACTCCCCCCGCATTCCATGGTCGTGGTTGTTACATCCAATTCTGGCTGCAGAGAGGACCGAAAACTTGGGGTTTGATGTAAGTAAACTCGGTGCATTGGCTTGTGAGCACTTATCCAACATATCTACTGCGAGATGATCCCAGGAGCGAGGTGGTCTGACGGTTCTAGTCATGTCTTCGACGTCTACAGCTGAATTGAAGGATCTTGCCCTTCACTCGGTGTGGTCAGTCTTCACCGTAGATAAGATACAATACAAGGTCAGGTTCGAGACATCAACCAATAGGAAATCGTTTTGATAAGACTCATGGCCCCACTCTTTCTTTTTCTTGGGCTTAGATCCGACGAGAATTTTGGCAGCTCTCACGGCTCATCTCTTGAGGACGACAAGCGCATTCTTGGTGTCGACTACATTCCGCCACCATGTCACCCACCGAGTCTCAAGGGGATGGCTTCGTCATCCTGCCAGTGAAGCTACCAGCTCTTCCATCTTGCCCCATCACCGCCCTCCACGAAATCCGCGTCCGACGGAATGCGCCCAAGATCCCGACCGAGATCGATGACCGGAGTCTTTTTCTCAAGAACGTACCCGTCGACAGTACCGAAGCCCACTTTCGCCAAGTATTTGCGGCCCTTGTTGGACCCGGTCGATTCGAGAGCATTGCATTCGAGGATGAGCGGAAAACCATCACGACCATTGACCCGGCCCAGGCCGTCAAGGTGACGGGTTTCGGCAAGAAGCGCAAGCGCGACGAGCAGGAGGCAGAAGAGAGAGCAAGGGAGGAAGAGGTCGCCCGGCTGCCGGATATCTGGACAAGGAGACTGCGGAAAAGTGGCAGCAGTGCCATTGTTCTCTTGGCCGACGAAAAGAGTGTCGAACTCGTAATGAAGGCCATCAAGAAGGCGAACAAGTCGAAGAAGTTCCCCGTCTGGGGAGAGGGCGTTCCCCACGACCTTTCCGAGCTCGGTTCGCAATGGATCTCAGCACATATCCAGCTGGCCCGCTGCGACAAGGCGGCGACTCAGAAGTCCGTACACGCATTCTTCAACGTCTTCAACCGTAAGGAGAAGGAAGCGGCAGAGATGGCCAAGAGGCTGCGGAATGAGCCGGACGAGGACGGATTCGTCACAGTCGTCCGCGGCGGCCGCGTCGCGCCGGCGAACAAATCCGAGGCAGAGGAGGCCCGGCAGAAGATGGTGGACAGGGCGGAGAAGAAGAAGTCGGAGACGACCGACTTCTACCGCTTCCAGTTGCGCGAGCGTCGCAAGGCGGAGCAGGCCGCGTTGATGAAGAGGTTCGACGAGGACCGGAAGAAGGTCGACGCGATGAAGGAGAAGCGCGGGAAGTTTAGGCCCGAGACATGATCCTGCAGTGGAGCGTCTCGTCAACCAAACAAAACAAGATACCCATTTATACTACACTGTCCAAACTGTAAGTGGTCTTTCTTTCTTATCCCAGCTTCTTCGCTTCCACATGATGACGCACGCGGGGCCAGCGGAGCACCTTGCGATGAAGGGCTTGTCCTGGATTCAGTGGTGCATTGCCGATAAACACCGCGTTACTATATCTTCTCAAACTTGTCTGAAATTCTTGAAGAAAGCCCGTCATTGCAGCTACAGTCCTATGAATACCAGAGTCTAACTTGGCACCAGACTATGAAGGTCGGGGGACCGGCCATAAATGCCAGTATAGCCGTGGCAAGCTCGCCGTGCTGGTCATTGGAACCAGAAGTGCCCTCGGCAGACTCCCTAGGTGGTCTCAAGGCGAGAAAACATTGCATACAGATGCTCCTTTGAGCAGAACCGAGGTAGACCCGACAAAAATGAGAAGACCCTGTAGAAGTCGAGTCGAAAAAATAAACATGTCCCGGTACAGATAGTCACGGACTGGCCTAGTTTTGACCGCCACACCGTTCAGCGTCCTCAGCAGAAACAATACGAAGTCACTTGTGTGTGCCGGCAATTCCATAAATCACTCATGGTATTCTCCTTTTCGAAAGTATCTCCCTTGGTCCCAGTGCGGCATCAGTGGTGTTTGCATGTTCCGGGCATCTCACTTCTAATCGAACTGCTCTGAATCGAATTTGGCGTGGATACTCGTTCAAGCCTCTTCCTATTTAAGTGTTTCGTCTTCCCTCATCGTCGGGTTTTCACCTAGCCCTAAACGTTTTAGCGTCAAAACCCGCGGTCTCATATTTCTCAGCCGGTCCTTGGGAACAGTTCGTTGGATGCGCTAGTGTTGGGCTACCAACCAAATGGGCGGGTTTTCGTGGCTCGCGGCGTGGATGAGGCCAGGAAACATATTCCCGTTGGCGCATCTCTGTTTCTCAAAGTGACTCACCATAAAATATTATTGTTCAAGTTCCTTTTTTCCTGGCTGTTTTCCCAGTTTTTTCTTTGAAAATAAAGAAAAAAGCCACATGGAACGTCGCCTCAAAGGCTCACAAAAGATCCTTTTTGCGCTTGCTTACCTGCTCTGTGCCGCATGACGACGTCCAACTTATTTGACAGACCCTGTCATGACGACAGTTTTCGGTTATCGTCTCCGACCTTGCATCCCAGGGCTGGATCGCGAGTCTACCGGCTCGGTGCTGAAGTCGAAAATGGCATAGCTTGAGGTAGACCGACATCTCCGAATTTGCTACAGCAAACCCAGCAGGTTTTCCCTCCATATCCCACAACTTTCCCCTTCTTCGTTTTCGTGACCTCGAGAGCTAAGACCCTGCCTAGTGATGTCCGTCAATATGCTCCGACGACTTGTCAGGTTCAGCTCTGTCCGAGAATAGCAGCTTGTTAAGCCCACTATGATCGCCTTCACCTGAAATTTGGCGTCAGGTTGAAAGCAGAGAACATGCGCTTATCACACGGACCTTGACGCGACCATTCGCGATTGCCAGAAAGTGACCACGACAATGTAAAAAATGAAAACAAAACGCATGAGAACGTGGGAAAACAACTCATGGCCCAGGCACCAGCTTGCCGTGCTGCAAAGTACTTTTTTGTGGGCATAACGTGCGCAAGCATGAGGACTTTTGCTTTCCTGCCGTTATCGCGTACCTGCATTCGACATCACGCCAACTTGCATTACAATCACCAACCGGGACATGGCTATGGAAAGAACAGCAGCTGCATCAACTCGCGGCGACAGTCCTCACTGCTGCGGAGCCACCAGTTCCAGCCGCTGTTGGCTTCTTACGGCTGGTACCAGGTTCTAATAGTCGCGAACTAACATCCTCTTCGAGCTAGCCTGTCGACCGATGTAAGTCCAAAACTGCCACATCGCTCGACACCCTCGGCAGCCATCGCCAAATTCCCCCAATCACTGTCAATCATTGCCCTTTTTGCAATCTCCCGGCCCCTTTCCCGCACCTGATCCAGCGTAGGCCAGGGACCACCCACCGCCTGCTCGCCCGGACCTCATGATGCTTGGCCCCAGCCGCCTTCAATGGAGTCTTGCACGCGCAGTTGGCATCGTGAAGGCTTCTTCGCAGCCCTCCTTTCCATTTCGGGGCACAAAAACTGCGAGCCTAGCCAAATCTACCGAAGAAACTGCTAGAGGGGCCCTAAGGAGGCTATTTCCAAGATGAGGGACTCGCTTAGTCCACCCAGGCTTTCCTGGCCGCGATGCCGCTGTGCCTCTGGGCGTGTAAGTGACTAATCTGCCAGTGGCACAGGAGAGATGCCCGAGCACTCGCGATGGGAGAGCGTGGGCATCATAAGCAGCACCTCGTCCGCCCAATATGGAGGGGGACTTGTCTCTCCCTCCTCACGCAGCACACATCAGCCAACGACCGCGCCGCCCAGCAACCTCTAGAGCCGTCTTGCTCGTCCAACGACGTATCTCACGTCAAGTCATTCGTTATATCCCATCTAGCTTACACCAAGTCTCTCGTTCATTAATTCTAATACAGCCATCATGGCCCCTTCATTCCTTGCTCTTGGTACCGCTGCCCTAGCCTTGGCTGGTGACGTCGCCGCCAAGCAGTTCGTCCTCGACGACACCTACGACTCGACAAACTTCTTTGACAAGTTCGATTTCTTCGAGAGCAGATATGGCACTGGAGATTACAACGATGTCGACCTCACTTCGGGTTACATCAACTACAGGACCCGGGTCGATGCGCAGAAACTGGGCCTCATCAGCAACGCAGGTGGTGAGGTCTACTTGGGCCCTGACGCCCACAATGTCACTGAGTTTCCCGGTGTCGGTCGTTCCAGCGTGAGGCTTGAGAGCAAGGCCATCTACAACAAGTCTCTCATGGTCGCCCGCTTCTCTCACCTGCCCAAGCCTGTCTGCGGTGCTTGGCCCGCTTTGTAAGCCTTTACCATGACATGTCTGTACTGGACACTCGTAGACTAACGTAAATGAAGCTGGTCCTACGGTGCCCCGTGGCCCAAGAAGGGCGAGCTCGACTGGTTTGAGGGCTGGAACAATGCGGTAAGAACACTAGCCATAATGCCTTGCATAGCCACTGCTAAGAACGTTATAGGCTGCCAACAAGCCCGCTGCCCACACTTATCACTCGTCCGAGCAGGGCCAGTGCATCATTAGCGAGGCTGGCCAGACTTCCAAGGTCAATACGGCCAACTGTGATCAGTGGGCTCCTGGTCAATACCAGAACGAGGGTTGCACTGCCACTGCCACCTCTGCTGACCCGTGGGGCTCTGCCGACGGCGGTATTTGTAAGTGAAGCCAAACGGACTTGCAGCTTCACCTACCTGTGTTTCTAACACCTCTCACAGACGCAGTTGAGTGGACCGACGACTACATTAAGTTCTTTGGTAAGCATGCTCCCAAGCCACTTTTGCGTCAACATTAAGCTGACCTTGCTCCTAGCATGGACTCACGGTGCTGCCCCCAAGGACATTGGATCCGACTCACCCGATACCTCCTCCTGGGGCACCCCTTCCATGCTGATTTCCAACGACAAGTGCAACATCAACAGCCACTTTTCGGACCAGAAACTTGTAATCAATATTGACTTCTGTGGCGTTCTCGCCGGCAACGAGTATATCTGGAAGGATCAGTGTGCTGCGTCTACCGGCCACGCCGTCTGCTCGTCCTACGTTGCGCAGAACCCTTCGGCTTACAAGGACACCTACTTTAAGATCAAGGACATCCGCGTCTTCAAGGAGGGTAGCAAGCCGGTGATCTCTACTTCGGCGTCTGTCTCTACTACGTCTGTCTCTGCGTCTGCCAGCATAAGCCACTCCGCCTCCGCAAGCGACTCTGCGTCTGCCTTTGTCTCTGCTTCCGCCTCGGCCAGCGCCAGTGCCAGCCACTCCGTCTCTGCCAGCGACTCTCACTTGCAGACGGGCACGGCAAAGGTTACCGACAAGTCTGTCAGCGTCTCCAACTCTCAGAATGCTACCGGCACCGCCTCTACGTCCAAGTCTGCTTCCGCCACTGCTACCGGCACTGCTACTGGTACTATTACCGCAAGCGCCAGTGTCACCAAGTCCGCGTCTGCCAGTGGCTCTGGCTCCATCTCCGTAAAGTCCAACAGCGTCACTGACGAGGACGTCTGCACCGAGGATGATGATGGTGTCACCACCAAGACCGCAGTCACCTCCAAGGACGCAGTCACCACCAAGGATGCACTCACCAACAAGGAGGTAACTACCACCAAGAGCGCCATCGTTACCGAAAATGGCATCACCAACAAGCAAACCCCGGCCGTCTCGACGACAGCTGCTCAGCTAACCACCTCGACTGTCTACACTACTAAGGTCTCAACTATCACCGCGTGCCCGCCCGCCGTCACTGATTGCCCCGACCGTATTGGCAAGGTTATCACGCAGACCATCGCTCTCTACACTACCGTATGCCCCGTCTCGTCGGTCCCTGCTCCCAAGCCCACGGAACCGGTCAAGGGCAAGGACAGCGACAACAAGCCCAACCCCGGCCCTGGCGTCTCAACCACCACTTTCACCACCGTGTACACCATCACAAAATGTCCCTCTTCCGTACCAAGTTGCCCCATTGGAAGTGTTACAACCAAGGTCGTCACGACGTCGGTCCCGGCCGCCGGCCCTTCCGTGCCCATCGTTACCAAGGTCGTCGTTCCCTCAGGCCCCCACTCCGGCCCGGGCGTGACTAAGACACTCTCCCTGGTCTCTTCCTCCGGCCTCCCCCCGAAGCCCAGCGCCCCCAATGGCAAGCCTCCCGGCTACAACGCGACCACACCGGTGATCAAGGCCTCCACCCTGACTGCCTCCAAGCCCTCAGGAACCGTCCCTGGTGCTTCGACCACCGGCTGCTCTGGCCCTAGCTGCCCGACCAAACCGATCGTTGTCGTCAACGCTGCCGTCCAGGCCGGCGCCAGCTTCGCCCTCATGGCCCTTGGCGCACTCGCTGTTTTTGCTTTGTAGATGGTCCTAGTCCTACGTTCATGCCGCGCAATGGGGTGGATGTCACAACAATGTTTAATGTGTATTCAAGCGTGTTGGAATCAACCACCCGTGGTAGGAGAGGAGATATTCTGGTTTCATTTGTCGGAAAAAAAAATAGAGGTATCCTGATCTCTTGGATACGTCTCGACACAGCACGCGTAGTTGTAGCCTTGGCCCGAATAACAATGAAAAAGGAACTGCCGTACACGAACACCAGCGCCCGTAATGTGACAATGGCTTAGTCTTTAAAATATGGACCGAAAAAATGTCATCGAAAGTCTCAAGTTGTCGGCATAGATGAAGGTTTGTGTGCATGGGTTGAATAATCGCTGCCGTCATGAGAGTCCAATTTTGTCTATGGCTTTTTGGCCTTCAGGGGCCGATTTTACTAATCTACATGAATGATGCTGCTCGACTCCCCCCTCCGCCTCCCATTGAAATATAAGGGACTAAAGGAATTGCTAGATAAAACACTTTCCACCCGCTCGCTCACTGCAGAGCGGTCTTTTTGTCTGCCCGTAATGATTTTCTTCTCCCGTGCTCTCATAATCAAATGTTACTCGCGTCTTGTTGTCAGACTCAGTAGTAGCTCCCGTCACTATTATATTTTCTCACCCGGGGAAGGTCTCTCGATCCATGATAATCCCGCGTGCCAGGAACGGGAGCCTATCTGCCGCCCTTCTGCATCTTGGTGATTTCCGTCTGGTACCGAATCTTGAAGCCGTTGCACAGCGCTCGCATGTCGGGGTAAGCCTGCTTAAGCAACTCGAAGCCACCGGGGATGACTCGGACGGGCCATGAGTTGACTCTTGATGAGCGACTGGCCTTGAAGCAAAGCCAGAAGTAGCCGGGGTGCTTAGGGTCGATGCAGAAAGCGTAGGCTGAACGGTTGGGGTTGGCGTCGATATACGTTGTGAGCCATTTCTCTGCAGTCAATGTTAGCTATACCAGCCGCCAAGCGCGTGGATCGCAGAAGAACTTACCAAGATCCGTCTTGGACCGCTTCTCGAACTTCTCGTGCTGCATCATCTCGTCCACCTTTCTGGACATGGCCTCGATGTGCTCGTGGAGCAACTCGTCCAAATCCTTGTAGGTGAACTTGCCGCCCACCCTGAGCAGCTTGCCGACGGAGAACTCAGTTTCCTTTTGGAGTTCAAGGACATCAACGTGCTGAAAGACACCGTCCGCGACCTTCCAGGTGATAGCCAGATGATCGTTACCCTTTGAGGAAGGACGGATGATGACCTCGCCGGCGGCCTGGGTACCGAGCCATTGCTCCGCCTCTAAACCGTTAAAAGGCTTGAAAAGAGGGTGCTTGATGACTCTCTGGGTGCGCCCAGTACTCTTGTCCTTTTCGCGGAGCTCCTCCTTGTCTGCCGCCTCCAATCTCTCGTCCCACTGCCCATGGCCGTGGTACAGCGGGCGCTTGTACGGCCGTTTGACCTCGGCATCTCTCGCAGAAAGCTTGGCAAGAAAGTCCTTATAATTTATCTCAAGAACCTTGGCTTGCACAGTCTGTCCATTCGTCAAAAGACCTCTGACTCGTACACCGTCGGGACCATCATGTGACTCGATGCGACCCTCTATGCCGCAGTCCAGCTTGACGATGGCGAAGTCGTCTTTGACTACACGTACGTTGACAGGGATGATCATGCCTTGAGCAAGGGTATCCTTCGTCTCACCGGTGAACATAGTGAAGACCTCGTTCGGGCCGAGAGATGCAAAGTTGCGACGCAACTCTTCGTACGGAGCCTGAAGCTCAGCTCGAATAGTCTCAAGTGTGGCGCGCTTCCTCTGGCTGTAATTCCGCTCGAGTTGCTCAGCATACTCTTCAAGGATAAGCTCGTTGACCTTCTCCTGCTCGTCTTCTTTGAAGAGCTTGCGAACAATAGCTCCTGGACCGTTGTGATCAGTCTCCGCTTTGACGTCTTCCTCATCAAGTTCCAGAGCGTCAGCTGCCATCTTGCGGCCCAACTCGTAGTCCTCTGGATGGACACGAGTATTGTCGAGAGGGTCCGAGGTGGGATTTGTTGCATCGTAGTCGATGAACAGGAAACTGGCACAGTTGTTCCATACTCTGGGGCCTACAACCGGGAGCTTTCCGCTGTCGGGATCGCCGACAAGCTCGTCTCTGCTGCTGACGGCCCCGCCGTTTGCGTTGATGGCTTTGATGACACTCGTGGCTTTTCGAGGGCCGAGACCCGCAACATATGGTAGCAGATTGGCCGTATAGGAGTCGCCTACAGCTTCATTGATATTGACACCGCAGAGGTTGACCATGTCAACCATCGCCGACTCAAGGTGCTTAAGAAGCTTCTCTTGGGGCAGCAGATTTTGACAAGGGTGGAAAGCCAGGGAGGTAATATCCTTGCCGAGAGCCGCGTACTCCTTGAGCGGGTTTTGCATGTAGTGCGCCAGGGCAATGCAGTATCTGGTAAGGGAACTGAGAGTAGGGTGCTCGGCGACCGCTCGAGGACTGTCTTTGTACAGACGAGCCACTTCATCGTTCACAACGATGACTTCGAGCGGCTCAGTGCGGTACTCGCCAAGTTCGGGGTCGTCGAACTCAGGACCCATCAAACCCTTTTCGTTGATCAAGCCCTCCAAGTCTCTAACGAGCTTCTGTGTATCGGCGGACCATCCGCTGACACCAATGGCATCAGGGCGGCGTCTGTTGACGATTTCGACGAATTCTTCGCGAGCACGCTCGTCACGGGCCAGATTGCCCAATTTGCCCTGCTCAATGACCCGGCCGTCTTCCTCAACCGAGGCCCAGCATGTGGGGTCACGGGCTGGATCCGCCATGCCGTTTGACAGAGTAATGATGCGTGGCACCGTGCCAAGAATCATGCCCTTAGGCTTGTACGGTGCTTGATCGAGCCTCTTGGAGTATTCCTCACGGCAGGCTTTGAGGACCTCCTCTTGGCACGCGGTGCGAAGCGACTCCTTGACACCCTTGGCGATGATTTTGGACAGGCGGGGGACGACAAGGTCAAGCACCTTTTGGCGTTCCTCGTTCCATCGGTCAGCAAGTTCACTGTAGTTGTCGGACATGAACTCTTGGCGTAGTTGGCGCTTGAACCCATCGTCGTTCTCCAGTGTGAGCTTAACTTCAATGAGACCTTCCTCCTCAGCCTTCATCATCTTGAGGTATAGATCCGGCTGGCGAGCAACATCGGCAATGGTTTGGTTGATGAGGTACTTGACCTCGTAGAATGGGTGTGATTCATCGATCTTTTTTAGGCCCTTCTCTGTTCGACGACAGCTGATCTCGCCCATTTGGTAAAAGTTGACCCTGAAATGCTTGCGCATCCGAGGGTTGACGAAAAGTTCCTCTGCGTACATTTGACGAGCAGCGTACATGACGGTATCGCCGGTCTGGAACTCCTCGTCTGTGAGAGAATCGGCGAGATCATCCGGGAGTTGGCTATCATCGTCGGCCCAAACCTTGTTACCTTCGCGAAGGGTATTCTGAGCGAACCGATCCGGAGTGATACCATAAGCGCGGACGAAACCGAAGGCCTTGCTCCGCCTGACTCTGTCAAAAAGGTTTGATTTTGAGCCTGGGCGCTTCATTTGGTTACCGTTGCCGTTAATTGAGGACATGTCCTTGAGCTCGGCGGCGTACTGGAAATGAAGGTAGTCTTGGAGGTCTTGCAGCTCCTCCATTGTCGCAGCCTGAGGAATCATGTCTTCGAGCACATCGTCCTTGATGCTCGAAGTCGATTTGAGATTCTCGAGTGTCTTCTCCAGAGCATTCCGCTTCTCGATAAGCGACCGGAACTTGATGTCAAGTTCTAGGATGCGCCAAAGATCGTCTTGGGTGAGCAGCTTGTCCGCACTGACGATCCACTCAGGGGCATCTGGATCATCGCGGTGGTCCGGGTTTTTCGTCTTTTTCGCATGAATCAGGTAGTCCTTGCGATGCTGAAAGACGTAGGGGACCTCAACGTCGTCGACCACAAAGAACTCGAGAACCTTGCCGATGGCCTTGGTGAAGGGTCCATGCAGCTCAGACTGGAGCAGCTTTTTGGGCCACATCAAGCCCGCAATCCACCGAGCCTCCTCCTTGAATTGCTCGGCGCTAATTTGCAAGTGCTTGAAGGGCTTTCGGTCCAGCTGGAATCTTTCGGGCTCGTCGGTGAAACGGATCTGGTTGTCCTCGTCGGTCAAGAGCTTTTCCTTCAGCTGCGATGGCTCGAAGACATCCTTGAGCTCGATGACCTGCTCCTCGCGCTCACGGTCCTCTTCTTCGTCCTCCATTTGAAGAGCCCAATCATAGTCCTCTCCGTTTCCGAAAATGGCCTCCATGTCCTCGAGAGCGTCTTTATCGAGACCAGCAGTGTCAACAACACCTCCCACTCCCTTGTCGCGGGGTCGGGCGACTTCAGCATCTTCGAGTTGGCGCGCTCGTTCGTCTTCGTCTTCCGGATAGTCTTCTTCAATGAAGTCGTCAAATTCGTCGGCTTGGGATCGGTAGTTGGACCGGTTGTAGGGCCGGGAATCATTGGCTTCCTCGTCGTCATCGGAGAACATGTCCTCTAGGCCACGTCGCTCGGTGCCACGGTCATCTTCGTCGCGATGTCCCCGTTTGAGACGCTTGAACTTCGGCTGTAAGGTATGTCAGCAAGGCGTATGGCATCCTGGATCCTGTGGGCATCGTACCTGTGTGGGCGCGCGACGTTCAATTTGTTCTCCGATCAGCTCCAAATCGTCTTCGTCTAGCTGTTCCTCTTCTTCTCTGTCACGATGCTCTCGCTTCCGCTTTCGCTCGTGGGCATCCTCGTCCTCGCCTTCTTCCTCTTCTTCGTCTTCATCGACAATGAATCCTTCACGGATCTGCAAGAGTCGTATTAGTAAATTGCCACGTCGCTGTTTCACAAGATTGCCTACTTTGCGCGCCTCCTCCTCATCTTCGTCGTCTTCTTCTTCTTCAGAAGAATCCTCAGGGGCCGCATTCCTCCTGCGTGAAGAAACAACATCTTCGTCCATTGACTCCTCGTCCTCGTCATCGAGTTCAGCCTCGCCGTCAACGAAGTCACGCATTGAGTTGCTCATCTTGCAGTTGCTTAGTGTGGAAGCCGGAGCGCGTGTTGCAAGTCACGTCGTATTCGATGGGAACTTTGGCGGCGCGTTGCACTCGCTGATGTCAACCAGCCAGACTCCGACTCGGAAAGGGAAAGAGAACCCCACGTCTGTTGTAGTTACTCGGCGTCGAGACGGGGTCTTTGAATGATCGGGGGAGAAGGATGCGATCGAAAGTTAAAGGAAAGCGTCCTTATCCAGGCAAATTTCAGTCGCCGCTGCTTGCACGCCTGCGCCAGGGAATAATTGAAAGCTTGGACCTCCAAGGTTGCTCCAGCACGCCTCGTTCGGGACCCAGACTTCAGCCTCGGCCGGCTGAACCCCACTGAGGCTGGTGAGATAGTTGTTCCGACATCCGAAAAATTCTTCTTATCTTATCGGTTTATCCGATGTCATCCATGTTGGCTATCTTCAAATCCACGTGTGGCCAGATGTGATCCCCTATCCCCTGCTCACTGATGCGAATCCCAGATTTCCAAAGACTAGCTACCCCAGGCTCACTTACCCACATCCCGCCACTCAAAGTCCTCGCTCATGACTCTCTACTGGACACTGCGCCTAGGACTAGGGTCACATTATTAAGACTGCAAAGGACAAGCTAAGGAGCTTACTCAAGTCAGCAGCTCCTGCTCGTCACAGAGCAGCAGGGAAGCATTGCGCATTGTTATGGCCACACTAGACCACTACCAGTGGTGACGGGTTCCAGAAAACAAATTGCTTTGGGTCGGCCATGCGCTACAATTGGGCATAAAGTGATTGACTTGCCTATCCCGCTTTGTTCCGGGCCATGCCGACCACGTATTCAAGCATAATTGCCCGTTCGGCGGGGGTGAGGATGAAGAGAGGATGAGCACCCTAGTAATTTCTCATGAAGCAGTTTCGATTTCGTGATTGGAAGGAGCATTGTCAAGGGGCAGTCGAATAGGAGGACGCCAAAGCTTTCTGCTGGCTTCCTGTCTATCAACATGACACAGACAAGGGCATCATAGTGAAGCAAGCGCTTTCGCAACCAACAGGCGCCGGCGAGCCACGGATTTATCATGCAATGGCCGATGGCACCTTTCTGCGCTTGGGCAGCCATCTGGAGCCTGTCAGACAGCAGACAAGACAATGCACACAGACATTCCGAGTCTTGTGTTGGTTGGGGTGTGATGAGCCAATGAGGGCGGGCGGCAAGACACTGAGACACAATGCCGTTTTGCGATTCAAGGCCCTGGTGCAGAGACAAAGTGGGATTTCTTCAGTGCTTCACCATCGTTGGCCCGAATGCCCGAGCCGGCTTATCACATTTAGTTAGCAGTCGGCGGCTTATACGAGGCGGCAGAGACGACGACGCCCAGGCCCCTGCTGGAGGGTCGTGGACTGGAGTGATGGGCCGAGAGGGTGACGGAGACTGCGAGTGGATTGGACTTGAATGTTGTGGAGGGAGTGAAGTACAGGCGATCATTGATGGATACTCACAGGAACGGATGAGAGAATGTGCCTATAATTAGATGGTAGACGGGGTGCGTGTTTCTCTGGTAGGCGCGTCGGTTCACGTTTAGGTACTGTACGTATGGCAGAAGCTTCTTTGCCTCTCTGTCAGGTTGCATTTGCGGAATAGTAGGAGACAACGGTGTCAATGAGAAGGGCGGTAGCGTTGTTCACATCGCCGAGCTTGTTTCTCTGGTGTCTCAACCCGATCTGGCGCAAGTTGCTAGAGTTGGCTGGGCTGAGCAACAGACGGGCTGGGTCCAGAGGCCGGAAAGTCAAGATGAAGCGGTACCCGGCTGGACTTGCAAAAATCGGATTGAAGAGATGGACAGTGCTGCAGGAATCACGGGAAGGTGTGTTAGTGGCCATGAGGTAAAATAGGAGGTCCTTCCCTGACTTTCCCTGGCTCCCTTGACCCGCGGGGCAAGGTTGAGAGATCCATTCCATCCACCTCTCTCAGTCGTGGACTGCACGAGCGTGTCGTTGCTGGCTCCACGGAACTGCAGGGTCCCCTAGAGAACCCAGGCGGGTTGCTGCTACAGTGGCTCTAACGTGCGTCAAGTCATCTCTATCCCGTACTCCGGAGCTGGGTCTCGGCGCCTTTCAAACACTGGCCCGGTCTAGCGCCTACCGTTCTCTGCTGGGCTCTGGCCCGTTCGCGTCCTGTCATTGTGTCCAGTAACCTTGGTGCGGATTGTCCATCGTATCCGCCGTTGTCGCAGAGAAAGAAGCAGCCATCAGAAAGCCAGGGGACCCGAGAAACGACGAAACCCTCCAGCGAACAGCGAGAACGATACCAACCCTGGCCCAAAGGGTTCAGTACGGTGCTCAGAAGCTAGAAAGGGGGAAAGGTCAGAAAGAAGCCCAGTTGCTACTCGCGCGCGGATTGGGATCGGTACCTGAAGCCGGCGTCCCAGGATCACCAACCAGGTTTGGTCTTGAACAAGAGATACGGATACAGCCAGCCGCCTTGAGAATCCGAAACCTTTTCTGAGCCCTCATTTGTCGACCTGATGTGCTGAAGACCTGTGTCTTGCCACTAGACTGGACGGGACCGGACTGGACCGTGGCTCGAGTGGGCTGCCCGACTGCACCTGGGCTCCTGACACATTGTACCTTCTTCCTCCCGTCCCTGCACTCATACCTGCACTTGCGCTAGATGTTTGTGTGTGTGTGGGTGGGTAGGTGTGTCGGCCGGCCGTGTGAAAGTGAGAGCGAACCTTTGTTTGACCTGACACCACTCACTCCATCCATCGCTTCTTTTTTCCTCACCTATCAACTTCTGCACCCGTCTCTGCTTCCTGCTCGACTCTGCTTGTGTGGTCCTTCTACTTCTCCCCTCCCCCCCCTCTTTCCAACATCCCGTCCCGACCCACGTACCACCCATCTACTGATCGAGAGCAACCTCATTTACTTCTACGAGGCCTTCTCATTTACTCCTATCCAGCAACACGGAGCACGTTGCCTATTTCTTGCTCGTTCGCCCCTCCCCCCTCGCTCACTCTCGGAGTCGCCTCCCTACCTTACCTCCCAACCCCACCTTGGCCGAAACGGGGACACCATCGAGAACAATCATCCCGATAAATTTCGAGCCATTCTGACGCCCCTCTCGGCCCCCTTTCCTGCAGCCACCTGTCGACCTCGGATACTGTCCATCGCCTTGTCGCCCAATACTAGAACTCGCCCACGACCGCGTCGACACTCTACTCGCCTGTCAGTCAGCTACTGAGCTCAGGACCTTCGACCCTTCCCCTCCTCTTCTCCGACGCTACGCCGATTGTCGCATTTCGCCCCAGTGACAAGCCATTTTGCTGTACTCGGCCAGACGAGGCGACCAGCAGTTCTGCATCTTCTCCGGCGACACAAATCTTCGGCGTCCGCTTTGTTGTACCATCGCTGCGCAGTACGCAGTCACGACTTTCGACGGTTCACAAGTTTCTGAGACGACACAGGCACAGCTCTGGTAGCGCTGCGGCAGAACAGTTCCCCGGAGCACATATACCTGTACCCAACTGGCCAACAGGGCATGATAGCAACCTCTTCGTCGCTGTAATCGCTGGTGTATTCCAGTTTCATTCTCGGTATTTTGTACTTGGACTCTCCGAGTGAGAGCTGGTAGCCCAACATGGCCGATCCTTTTGCGCCTCGATCCATGAAGCGCAAGAACGTCAAGGGTCTCGCCCTGACGCCTGCTGCGCCCAAGCCTCCACCCACCGCTGAAACCAGCAGAGCTGGATACGATCCCCGCGATAAGGATGGCGGTGACCAGTCAGCACAGTTGGAAATTGGCATCGAGTACAAGCTCGACCTGAGACCAGAGGATCTCGAAATTCTGAAGGAGCTTGGCTCAGGAAATGGAGGCACCGTCAGCAAAGTCAGGCATGTTCTGACTGGTACCGTCATGGCACGCAAGGTCAGTAGCTTCATTGAATACCTAAAAGGGTTCGATATTGACCAACCCTAGGTTATCCACGTGGAAGCCAAGAAGGAGATGCGCAAGCGCATTGTTCGTGAGCTCCAGATTATGCATGGCTGCTCGTCCGAATACATTGTCAACTTTTACGGCGCCTTCCTGAATGATCACAACGATGTCATCATGTGTATGGAGTACATGGATGTCGGGTGAGTTCGAGTTCGTTTCAAATGGCCCTGTAAACTTTGCTCATTCATATCTCAGCGCCCTTGATCGAGTATCAAAGGATTTTGGCCCGGTCCGAGTCGATGTACTAGGCAAAATTGCCGTGGCTACACTGGGAGGGTTGACCTATCTTTACTCGAAGCACCACATTATGCATAGAGACATCAAGCCGTCCAACATCCTTGTCAACTCCAGGGGAAGCATCAAGCTGTGCGACTTCGGCGTTTCTGGCGAACTCATCAACTCTGTTGCAGATACCTTTGTAGGAACATCGACATACATGGCCCCTGAGCGCATCCAGGGTGAGAAGTACACAGTCAAATCGGATGTCTGGAGTTTCGGTCTCACTATCATGGAGATGGCCATTGGAAAATTCCCCTTCAACGCAAGCGAGCAACTTTCGGACGGCGAGTGTGCACCGGCAGGTATCCTGGATCTTCTGCAGCAAATTGTACATGAGCCCGCGCCGAGATTACCAAAGAGCGATGCCTTCCCCTCGATTTTGGAAGACATGATTCAAAAATGTCTGTCCAAGGTTCCCGACGAGAGGCCGACCCCTCAGGAGCTTTTTGTGAGTACATCTACAACTACGGGCGAATCCATCCACTGATATTTACTCCCTAGGACCGTGATCCGTTCGTCCAGGCTGCGAAGAGAACACCAGTCGACCTTAGAGAATGGGCGGTGGGCATGATGGAGAGGGACAATCGCAAGTCTCATTTGGCACCTCAACTGTCGCCGGCCACTCGTGATCTCCTGAACTCGAATGATTCTCCTACGTATCACGGTGGGTCTGGAAACGATCGATCCCTCGATACGCCCACTTCAGGAGAGATCCCTATTGCAGGCGCTGGCATCATCTCTCCGCGGGAACCCGTCAGCCACCCCAACCGTTCTCCCACTCGAAACGGACTCAATACCATGAGTAGTCGACAGCCAGGCGGCCATCCTGGCATGGGACAGAGGATTGTTACGACCAACTCGATCCCTAAGGCTGGCGAATATCCGAACAGCGCCGGCCCTGTGAGCGCCAATGCCGCTTCATTCAGCCTGCCTGTTCGCCCTGCCCCGGGCGGTCCCCTGCCCCCGGCCCCTCCTCGCAAGGGGACTCCCGATGACCCAAGACGCGAGAATCGGCGACAGGCAACGTTTGGTATGCCACCAGCGCCCAGAAGCTACGCGAGTGATGTGTACAACGGTACCTCCAACTAGTTGCGGGAGGGCTTCAACTACATCCACGGTGGTGCGCCCCAACCGTACCGAGCAAAACCGCTGCATAATATAGCATCAGGCCGCGCCGTTTCGCTACAACAACCAGAGTCGTCTTCCGATCAAGGGCCGAGAACCTGCAATGTGTCTGCGCAGACAGCTTTTCGACCACCGTCTGACAGTCTGGTGGAACGAGCGATCGCGTCAGCCCTGATCTACCCGTTTCGGCGGTTACCGATGCCTGACATGAGAAGCCGCAGAAAGCGTCGCGCAGACAACGTTGCTGGCTTGGAGGACCCTTTTATCTAGAAACAACCCAAAAAATGCCGGATTTTTCGTAACTCTTGCAAAAGCCTAACAGCCGGGTAGTTGGTCTGGCCACAGCAAAGTCTTCTCCGCTCTCTTCATCAGCATCATTCGGCGTATGTATCGATATCATTCTCTTGCAAACACGGGCGCCTTTTTAAAGTTGCCGACGGTTAAGCCTTTCTAGAAAGCTTGGACAGAATGGCCTTGATCGACTGACAAGACGGGATGGATTTTGTCGACAGAAACGGCCATCCATGTAAGGGATTCATGTATCTAGCATGCTTGGAGGGCGGATTTCATAGGAGGCTACATGCTGTCTAGACAAAGTGAAGAATGCTTGAGCAATTCGTGCATTTCCTACCCAGTGAACTTTCCGTCGGCCCAAGACGTGTCATTGGATGAGTAAACTACTAACGCCTGAGTCTACTGTTTCTCATCTTGAAGACGTCGACTTCGTACTACTAAATCCTTCTTCGAGAATGGGAACCAACTCGTCTAGCCGGCGAATCACCAGATCCGTGTGCTCATGGTCAATTAAGTGCACATTGACATCGTTGGCGAGCAGCACCGTCGCTGCGCCAGCCCTTCGACCCGCGGTCATGTCGTCGATCGAGTCTCCAACCATGATCAACTCGCTGGCATCACCCTGAGTTCCTTCAGTTCCTGCTGCAGCGTCGTTCCCAGGTTTCTGTTCTGCCTCTACCGGCTTGACCAAGCCCCAGCTCCGAGCAATGTGCAAGATGCCGGCGGGATCGGGCTTGGGCGGGCGGAAGTCGCGGGTGATGATGGGCTCGAAGAGCGAGCCCTCGAGGAACTTGCCGAGCAAGTGGGCGACGGGAGCGTCAAAGTTGCGAGTGCAGATGCCCTTACGGACGCCGCGACGGTCGAGATAGGACATGAGTTCCACGAGGCCCGGCTGGGCGACCTGGGAAGCCATGGCGGTGCGCTCGATCTGGCGGATGGACTCCATGGCCGTTTCCTGGGCCTCCTTTGTGGGAAGGGCGTAGATGTGGTCGAGGATATCGACGGACTTGGTAATACCAAGGGCCTGGCGCATCTCACCGAACATGTAGGTTTGTGGCTCACTAGTTTTTAGTTAGTAAATAGCAGAGGAACGGGACGGCGCAAAAGGACGAGGGTTGTGTATGTGCCGTCAACGGGTGATATGATTATCAAATAAGGATGGGAGGCACTGAAGTTGACTCAAGCAAGGGCATCTTTCTCGGTCGACGCTTTATAAAGAACGAGACCATCTTAAAGAGAAGAACAAGTGTCTGTCAAGACATACCATAATGTCCCATCCACGTCGAAGACAATGCCCTTCAGCCGAGGTGCGTTTGAGTTGGCCGCGGCGCCAGGTTTCAACGGGGCAAACCGCCGGTGAGTAACTGGAGCCATACTTGAAATCAACCGCTTCATAAAAAAGTCTTGTTGCCACCGACGTCTGGTGGTGATGAATTGAAGACGGGAAAAAAAGATCAGAGTGTTTGGTATTGAAGTCTTAGTCAACTGTTATTGCGATATTTCGAGGAGTCGACATGAGTCCCTAGACTGTGGTGGAGTCTGGCATCTAAGACGAACAAGTACGTACCCGCGGGATCGATGGCCGACACCGACAGTCCAGTAACGTGTCTCGCTCGGTTACGCAAAAATTCCACACTGGGCACGGCACGAGAGAGAATGACGCTGAGTGGGAACACAGTGCTGGTAGTGGTTGGGTGTCGCACAGAATCTGGACCCCGGCATGGGAGGTGACATCGGCGGCGGGCCTGGGCAGGTGGGCGGTTGGCGCGAATCTTCTGTAAGGCAGGAGAAGGTCTGGGTGGGGGGGAGCTTTCGCATTCCATGCAGCGTGCCGCGTGCCCAACCTACAGAAATCTAGACCAGCAGTAGTTTGTCGTGCGGATGACCGGCCGTTAGGAATTCCATCTCGACGCTTTTGCGGTTGGTAGTAGGGCCTGACAGCGCGTGGTCAAGCAGCTGTGCCGTTTTATTTTTACATGGGGATATTGAATTTTACGTGCCTCACAACCAAGAAAGTAGCAGCGACCGCCACACGTTCATCCCTATCGCTGCCCTATATTACGTTAGGACCGAACCTACCTATCTATCCACCTACCTAGAAGAGACAGCTCCCGCAAAGCTCCCTCGTCGAGAGTGCATCCCATTCCCACGACTGCTCCAACACGGCTGATATTTGGGTGCTGCGCAACACCCAACCGTGATGAGCTCGTCGAACAGCAACCAATGGCCACCTAGGCGGCCGTCAAAACGAAGCGTGAGTGATCTGTGTTGGGACAGGAGGTGTGCTGGTCGTGATCCGTAGCTAACTCGCGACGCGACCCTAGAAGCTCCGAAATGGCACCTTCATCGTCCCAGGCACCGGGGAACGCAGCCGCCGTCAATTTTCCCTCCGCGGATCGAGCATCGAGATACCCCAGCCCGAAGTGAACGGATACCGGTCCTTGCTGACCGCCGAGACCACGGGCGAGTCCATCGATGTGGTCAAGCATAACATCAAGACCACCGCACTGCACTTCTGGGACTGGCTCCTGTCCCCAGCAGGGAAGGGCGTGTTGAAATGCACCGTGGCGTACTTGCTGGGAAGCATGGCGACGTTCCTCTCGCCCATCTCGACTTTTCTGGGCAAGCCCGACGGAAAGCACGTTGTTGCGACTTTGACGGTCTATTTCCACGCCAGTCGCACGTGGGGTTCCATGGTCGAGGCCGTTGCCATCGCCACCATAGCCGTTTTGTACGCCGAGCTTGTGTCCGTGCTTGCCATGGCCTTTTCCGTCGTCGTCGGAGGGCAGCTTGGCCTTATACCGCTGTCGCATGTCCTCATTCTGACGTTCTGCATTGGCGGCGGTATGGGCTTCATCGGATGGGTGAAGCAGAGGCTGAACAACCCTCTGGTCAACGTGGGCTGTACCCTTTCCTCGATCGCCATCATAGCTGTTGTTACTAGGGAGGAGGCCATCCATGAAGGGCACTTTTCCGAGGCTAAGATTGTGCAAGTCCTGAAGATGTTAGTCATGGGTATCACAATCACCGCGACAGTCAACTTCTTGATCTGGAGGGTATCGGCAAGAGCACTTTTGCGCGCCTCCATGAACTCTGCCGCCGTTTCGCTCGCGGACATGCTCTCCATGATCACTCGCGGTTTCTTAAACGGCTCTGAAAACGAGATCATGTCGGGGGATTTCTCCCAGGTCGCGAGGTTGTACAAAACTACATATGGTAAGATGACGAAGAGTCTGAGAGAGTCCAAGCTGGAGCACTGGGTCTTGGGCCGTGAGAAGATCTACAACCTGGAAAAGGCCTTGGTGAAGTCGCTGGAGTCACTTTCGCAGGCTATAGGAGGTTTGAGGAGCGCGGCCAACACGCAGTTCACTCTGCTTAAGGAGATGCCACAGGACCCCATGGCCGGACAGCTGTCCCCTGGAAGCACAGTATTCTCTCCAACGCTGTCCCGCGCCATGTCTCAATACCTCAAGGGTGCTCGGGACCGGTTTGCAACCCTAGCGTCGATTGAGGAGGACGACGAGATCGACGATGATCTTGATAGTCATCCGAGTCCCGAGGAAACGCCAGATGGCCCGCCAGTGCCGCTTCCCACATTTCGTTCGCCGTCAGAGATCTTCGAGCTTTTCATAGCGCTGTTGGGCCCTTCGATGAAGTCTTTGGCGTACACGCTGTCAGAAATCTTGAGGGAACAAGCTTTCGCCAAGGGGGCAGATTCTAAGATAACGGTTAACCCTCACTTCAAGCACAGCTTGCAGGACGCCATGGCACTGTATAGCAATGCAAGGACCCATGCCTTGCAAGAGCTATACAACAGTATCGAACTGGGCAGGGCACGATCGGAGAAGATCCAAGCAGACATAGAGGAGGTCGCCGCTGCCTGCGGACACTTCAGTTTCAGTCTGCAGCATGTTGCCGAGGACATCGACGCCTACTTGACAGCCCTGGAAGACTTGAAGTACGCCCGTGAAATGGGCTCTCGCAGCTGGAACTGGCTCAAGATCTGGAAGTACTTTTCATCGACCGCAAAGCCCAGGGAAGCCGACCCAAATAACCTGGACACCGAGCGCTTGCTGCAACAACCTATAGAGCCCACTGAGCAACCTGTGCGTCCCATAAGGAAGTCAGCTCTGCCAAGGGGTATTCCGGATACCATGATCAAGCAAAGAGATACCTTCAGTTGGAACGCTGCGCCGAATGCAAGCAGTATCATGAGATTCGTGTCGCAGCAGCTTCTTAAATGCCTGAGAGTCTTGGCGCGCGATGACAGTAAGTTGACGGAATCAAACTGTTGGGCGCAACGTGGCTAATGACTATTCACAGTTCGATTCGGTGTCAAAGTAGGATTCGGTGCCATGGTTTGGGCAGCCTGTGCTTTCATCCCGGCTACTAGACCGACATATCAGCACTGGCGAGGCGAGTGGGGCTTGCTATCTTTCATGATTGTCGCGTCCATGACGGTTGGAGCGGCCAACACCACTGGAACCGCGAGGTTCATCGGCACAATTGTCGGAGTCAGCTTTGCTCTGACAGCTTGGGCCATCAGCCAAGGAAACGGCGTGGTCCTTGCCTTCTTGGGCTGGATGGTCAGCTTCTTCAGCTTCTACATGATGTTGATCAAGAACAACGCTCCCTTTGGCAGGATTACGCTCCTTGCCTGGAACGTCACTGTTCTCTACGCCTATTCGTTGTCACAAAAGGTGGATGATGACGATGACGATGAGGGCGGTTCTAATCCTCTCATGTTTGAAATCTGCTACCACAGATTCGTTGCGGTCTCGCTGGGTATCCTCTGGGGTATCTTTGTATGCCGAGCAATCTGGCCCATCTCGGGCAGGAAGAAATTCAAGGAGGGCCTTTCGGTGCTCTACCTCCAGCTGGGACTCATTTGGAAGAGAGGCCCGCTGGCTATCCTTCTCAGGAGCGACAACACGAGGTCGTACATGAAAGCAGGCGAAGAACAAGCGCTGCAGCGTTACGGTAAGAAACTACCTATAGCACCGAGATCCGACTACGCTGACACTAAGTCCAGCCTTCAAGCTCGAAGCTTTGCGTAACTCCGCAAAGAGCGAGTTCGAGCTTCGCGGTCCCTTCCCCGATGCCGCTTACGCTCGTATCATGCAATCCACTAGCAAAATATTAGACGGCTTCCATGCCATGCGATTGGTGACCTCCAGAAGGGGCCAACTGTCCGCTGGCGAGAGGGCGCTGCTTGAATACACGGCACCAGAGCGCGCACAGCTTTGCGACCGCATTTGCCACGTGTTCCAGGTACTCGCTAGCTCCATGATGCTCGAGTACCCCCTTACCGATGCGATCCCCTCGGTGGTGGGCAACAAGGATCGGCTGCTGGGCAAGATCTATCAGTTCCGCAAGGAACACCAGCCACCGTCCCCTAAGGTCGGAAACGGCGAGGGAGAGCAGCCGCAGAACAGCAGCAACGGATACAGCAACCAGATTACCAAGAACAACGTGCTCGTGGAAGAAAAGGACTACGCGCTGTTGTATGCGTACACCCTGGTCACTGCCCAGGTCGCGCAGGAACTGGAGTACGTGCAGCGGGAAATTGAGAACCTGTTTGGAGTCCTCAATACGGAGGCGCTTTTACTGCAGTAGTCGTGTGCTCGTGCGGTTGTAGAGAAACGGAAGACATTCTGTCGACGAAGGTTATCGATCGAAACTGCGAGTTGAAGAGATGGAGAGGAAGAAAAAAAAAGGGGCGACGGGCTAACCGGAGCTTGATTGATCGACGAAACAGGCGATGTGGCTCTAGGCTGGCGTTTGGTCTTGCTACACGCGTATACACACACACATCGTTACTAGGGACACCTTTGCAGACCCGCCACCCGACCCTGGGATTACTTTCTCGGCGGTCTGAAAGAGCGACAGGAGCATGGGATACAAGGCATACATATACATATATACACTAGTGGTAGTAGTCACTTAACATCGTTATACCCCCTTTCCTCGAATCGGAGGTGGTGTCGAGCTCGTGTGTCCAAACGATGCGGGACCCTGCAGGAGTCAACACGACCCTCACAACGCGTGATGCCGTTCAAATGCTTCCGGACCCCGTATGGCACGAGACAAGTCGTGTATGCCAAGGGTGTCGGTATGGCCGGCTCTGGCCACACCATGAATCGGCACCCGACGCCGAGATAGCATCTCTGATACACCGGCCCTCAGCACAGCAGCAGCAGTCCAACGCTGACAAGGCCTGGCGAGTTTGTGAGATGTAAATTGCGTGATATGGAGGGGTTGCTGCTATCCTAGCTATACAAAAAGCATCAAAGCCGAGTGTGGTTGCGAGCCATCCTAGCTCGCCCGGTCATCGCGGCGTGTCCTGGGCAAGACGGCAAGCCACCATACTTTTCCACGTATCTATCCAGCACAAAGCACAAAACCGTAGACTCGAAGCGGAAAGTTTCTACAGTCTTTCTGACCCCACGCGTCATCTTCCTCGAGAACAATCTACTAGGGACACTTCCGTCGGTTCTCGACGCATAAACCGCCTCCTAGATCAGATCCCGGGAAAAAGAAACAGCGACGCCATCTAAACGCCATGCCAAAAGACCGTAGAACCCTCCCATGAACGCCCATGACTAAATGACAACGTATATGGTCGATTCAAAAATCAAGAATAAAA
Organism: Colletotrichum incanum; assembly: GCA_001625285.1. Taxonomy (NCBI): domain Eukaryota; kingdom Fungi; phylum Ascomycota; class Sordariomycetes; order Glomerellales; family Glomerellaceae; genus Colletotrichum; species Colletotrichum incanum. Next base: position 31,670 of record LFIW01001431.1, read on the forward strand.
CAGCCTCAACTCCAAACTCGCTGCGTCGGCTTCATCAAAATAAATGGCGTCATGTGTGAAAATGCGTGCACAATGTTGTTGTTTTCTCCTAGTCCCAGCCATGCATACGTTCGTTGTCTTCGTGGATGCGGAAGCCGACGCCGTCGTCCGCGCCAGGGACCTGCCAGCCGCGCTGAGTGCTGGGGTACTCGGACGGCTGGCTGCTCACTTCGGAGTGGACGTCGTCCTCGGCCGTCGGGGAGAAGAGCGGATCGATGTTCTCACCGTCCGACATGTGGTCCTGGTCCTCGATGCCTGGCCAAGGCTCATCCTCAGGCAGCTGGATCTGCCGCGAGTACGATGAGTCACCCTCCTGAACTGGGACTGGCTGAGCCACAATCTCGACGCTGTAGTCGCTCTCATCGCCGTCGTCATACGGGTTCGTGCTTCCGTAATCAGGATCAAGGTTTTCGTCATCTTCCGTGGGCGAGTCATCAACGACGCCGCCCGAGCCACGTGGGCGTGTCTCTGCTAGAGGCGCGTTGCTGTACGGGGTGGCATAGTAATGTGGTGTGATACCCCGAGTCGATGGATGACGCTCGTCGGAGGGTATCAGACCAGGCATGGGGCTTGGTGATACGGTCCAGCGCGGCGTGTTGAGGGGGCGGCTCGGAGAGCGAGTCCGGCGCCGTTTGTAGGCTGTCGAAATATTTGGAGGGCTAGTGCGAATTTGAGCGGCTGCTCTCTGCTGTCCAAAGGACGATACACGACGTTTGATTTGCTGTGATGGCGAGAAGCTCGCGGGAACTGCCGGAGGCAATGAAGTAGTGCGGATGTAAGGGGGTTTGGAGGGTCTTCGTTCCCTTGCGGGTGTCTGACCACGGGTCACCATGGGACTGGAGGACCGCATCGAAGACTGTATCGCGATTTGGTGGAGAGAAGGGGAAGCTGACACGCGCTGACCGGCCTGTCGGATACTCAGAGATGACTGTGCGCTCGGGGTCTCGTCAAGCTGGTCATTCCATACCCAGTAATCCTCTCGCGCGTCTGCCTCGGGCACAGTTGCTTGGGAGTCGGGGTAAAAACGGCTGATCTCTCGGAGACGTTGCCAGTTCCAGCCACTCTCGTAGGCTGGCAGATCTTGGAGATAGGCCTCGGGCTGAGTGATGAAGAGGCGAGGTTCAGAGGACCGCATAATGACCGAGTTGAGGAACGACACATCCCAAAGAGCAGGCGTGATCATCTCCGCCGGGGTCAAGAATCGGAGGCGGGAGTCTTTGTGAATCTTGCGGAGCGGAATCCACGGCTGTTGCAAGCCCAGAAAGCGACTCGTCTTGCTGTCGAGGCTGCGCCGCCGTGAGGAGACCGAACGCGAGCCGCCTGAGAGTTCGGCAAAGGTGGTGCCAAAGGCGGCGTGCATTGCTGCCTGGACGCTTCTGGCGTCGGATCCCTTGACGGAGATGGTGCGCACGAGGCCGCGGCTTTCCAGTCTCTTGTTGATGATGCTCATAGGGCTGCACGCCTTAGCCATCAACCATTCGTAGTCGTGCCCGGGATCAGCCCATTCAGCGCAAAAGGGCGATTGTGCTCTTAGAGTCGCGGAGCTCATGGTGTTGGGCATCTGGGTCCACTCATCCAAACTTGAAGGGCCATCCGACTTGAAATCCTGGAGCTCCTGCCAGATTCTCTTCAATGGGAAAGGCAGAAACACAACTTCAATTTCCCATGGTCGAACATTCGTGGGAAGTAGGGATTGAAGCTGAAGGATCTGAGACTGCAATGACTGGATCTGGCTGAATATCTCGCCTGAGTGCCCGGCTCGGGTGGTGGTGCTAGTTGCAACTGAGATAACGCTATTGGTCGACTCATCAAAGGTTTGGCGGTCAGCGTGGCGGCCTGTAGTACTGCTGTTATCGTTCATGAGCTTTTCAACCTCCTCGACGCGTACTTCAAGGTCAGTCACGCGGAGGTCAGTAGCGTCGTGCTTCTCATGGCACTCGTCGTGGCCTGCAGCAGAGAATGAAACGTTTTCCAGCCTCTCGAGGCGGTGCTCGTGTCCTTGAACCGTGTCCGAAAGGTGCCGAAAGGTATCTCGGGAGGGCCCGGCAAACACAGCATCAACTTTCTCAACGACGCCTGGAGACTGCGGAGCCCTGGGGGTATCTGCGCCATGTTCGCTGTGAAGAACCATAGTCCCGGCATTGTCCTTGCCCTGTTGGTCCTGTTGAGCGGGTAGGTCCGCATCCGGGAATCTGTCCTTTCGTGGAGATCGCACATTGGAAGCAGCAACACCACTAAGTGTCTGGAGGCCTTTCCCGGCGAACGGACGAAGGTAACGAGCCTGGCTGGATGATGCTGTGGAGCTGGGTTGAGATTGCATTAGACATTGGGCCGGTATGGGCGGCAACGCAGTGTTTCCGGGATGGGACTGGATGAAGTCGCCCCAGCTTAACGTATCCTGTAGAGTGGATTCGGGCCGCTGTGTGGAATGGTCCGGTTGACGAGGCCTGGGTTCCTCGGGTTTGTTTGGGGATATGGCCATGGCAGCATCCAGGTTCATAAACTCCATGGTCGGGGTAAATCCAGTGGGCATGCGAAAAGACATATCCGGCAGCTGGACTGGGCTGAGAGGCTCTCTGGACGTCCTTGGTCTCTCATTCTCCTGGCCGGCAACCTGCACGACGGGCGTGGGAGTGAACGCGGGCGTCGGCGCCGGCGCTGGCGCCTCGCTCGCGGCGCGTCCGTCATCGTGGAAGCAGGCGTGATGCGAACACATGCACCAGACGGAATTGTCAGCACCCAGATTATCCGTATATGCTCTCCCAACGGCGAAACGGCTCCAGAAGCGACGGCATCCGCACTTGGCTCCATTGGCGCCGGGCGTCAAGTCCACATAGTTGCAGGCTCCTCCGGGCAGAGGGATGGGGTTGCGCTGGGCAGCGCCATCATTGTAGATGTCGAAGAAAGAGGAACCCGGCAGAGGGGGGTCGAACTGTGTTGTTGCCATTGGCGGCAGCGACATTCATCGGGGAGGTTGCGCGGCAGGGGTCGGGCGGCGATGGGACGGGCGCAGGAGCTCGAGGGTTGTTGGGATGAACTGGGATGGGAGGTCGACGATGTTGATACTGAGGTTGAGAGAAGGAAAAAGGTGATCGGAAAAGAGGAAGAGAGAAAAATCCCCACGCGGCCCAAACCAAGGCCCAGCTGGGTCGCAATCCGAGAGACCTAGAACATTGCAGCTGCTATGGTTGTTAGCCCTCTGTCCGCTATCCCGGTACGGTATAGATGTCCAGGTTGGAAGGTCGGCATTCGCAAGCCAGCCGGGGAGAATGCTCAGGCCCAAAGCAGACGCACCCGTAACAAAATAGTTATTCGGCGAGTCGGAAGTAGCAGGTTGAACAGTAAGAGGGAACCGTCTTTTTTATATTGGCATGCGCCAATTAGGAAAATGATTGCGCGAGTCGAGAAAAGTGACAGGCGGACGAATCTGGCGGACGATGGAGTGGTGGAGGACGAGGTGTTGTTGATAGAAAGTGAGGCGGCTACTGGATTGGGCAGCACGAGCACGACAGAGGGACGGGAACCAGGACGTTGGTTGATGGGCGGATGGGCCGATGGCGGGGGTATAGGGAACGCGCGCGACGAGTGACCAGGAATGAGACTGGGAGGGAAGGATATGTACGAACACAAGACGGCAATGGGAAAATGTGGAGAAGAGAAACAGTCAAGAGCTGGGGCTGCTTTGCTTTGCTTTGCTCTTTCAAAGGTCACAGTGTGTCGATGTGGTATCGGGAGGAGCACGGCATGGGGGCATGTAAGTGCAGATGCAGGTTGGCAGAATGACTCGAAAAGGAGCTGCAGGGGTTCCTGAGATCCCGAGTCCTGTCCTAAGGCCATCTTTCACTGTCTGTGGAAACTAAGGTCATTGCTATGTAAGTGAGAGTAGAGTTGACGGTCGACGGACAGCTAGAGCTGGTGATGCGGCGTTGCACATGGGTTGGCCTGGAGTAGAGAGGGTGTGCCTGGCTTGTAGGCACGTACGAGTGTACTAGCTGCATGTTGTGCGCCATCTCGACGCGAGCTCCCATCATCCATGGATGGCTTCACATAACCAAGTCGGCGCTGTTGGAGGACCGACATGGTGTGTGGCACGTCTGCTTCAGCTACCCTGCCCGCTGTAGACCAGCGAGAGGTGTGCAACAACATGCGCTTCCACCGCGCAATTCCTTAACCGACCGCGAAGGCCTGGTGGCCTGAAGGCCTCAAGCAAGCAAAGCAGGGGGATGAGGAAAAAGATTGGATATCCACGACCAGAACGCGTCCCTCTGCCATGGGTTAGAGTGTCCAGGTGGCCCGCGGACCCTTGCAAGCCCCTTGTTCCTTGGGGGCTGATTGGCATGCAGTGGTTGCTTCCTATTGGCCGAGCCTCCAACCTCTGGGCGACTCGGGCCCCTCTTCGTGCTCCCTCGCCCGCCTGCTATGTACTTGCCGCGTTTCTTGCTACCCACCGCAACCTGAAGGTAAGGCCTTTTTGTGTCTTTCAGAGTTGTATCGTTCAGAGTTGCAACTCCGACATTTACACCTTATCAATACGGGCAACTGGAGTTGATTCACCTGCAGTGACTTGCAACCCAGTCTCCCCCCAGTCCTGCCTAGTCCCAAACGTTGCGCCCCACAATCAAGAACCACGACTGGGAGGGATAGGCGATTGTGGAGGGGTGAGAGGACGAAAAAGCAACGACGAAGCTGCCCGTTCCATTCCAGAGATAGAAGGCCGCAACAATTTTGATGGTCATTGATTCGACTTGGTTGGATCGACGGAGCGCCCGACTTCTTTCTTTTCGCACGCAAAGTCACGGGCGGCGGTAAGCACGCCTTCTTCGCTTTGGTTAATTGCGCCCTTTTTCACCCTGGGTAGGTATCCGTACTCCTCAAGGCGACAAGACGAGATTATGACAGGTAAGCGAACGAACTTCCACCGGGGTGGGGCCTTGATTGATAGACATATCGCAGGTATGGGGGCCCTCGCGGCGCCAGGCTGACGTTCGATGATGCTGTCCATTCGCAACTACGAGGCGTCCGCGCCCCGTCGGTCTGTGAAAGACGAGGCGTCCGACATGACTGGTCCCCAGCGAAAACCGACTCATCGCGACGTCGCTGGCCTTGCCCGCTGTAGAATTGTGCAATTCAAGTCAAAGCCTCGCAATGCATCATTGGTTACAATCCACGGAAGCGAAGTGATCAAGGTGAGAAGGGCAGGGTGAAGAGCGGTGGAGGAGGTCATGACGAACTTGAGGGATAAATTTGCTTCGTCGATCGCGCGCCGCGAGACGCGCCTCCACGAACGCACGTTGTTTCGCAAGCCCACGTCGTGCGGGATCTGGTCGGTTATACATACACACACCATCACTTGGGTTTGCCAAGTTTTGTTTGTGTCACCCTTCCCGTTAGCAGTCCCGCTCGGAGCCAAGACTCCATATTTGCCGCCGTCTGGCCGGTCCATCCGGCTGCAGGCCCGGAGGAGTGGGCCATTCCTTTCCCAGCCTGTCCTCTTGCCTGTTGCGGCAAGTGCCGACTTTTTGCCCGCCGTTTACGCATAATGCATAGATAACGGCATTCTCTGCCATATTTGAGTCACTGGTTGATTATGGAATAATGCCAGGAAGAAAACGCTTTCGATTGTCGAGGCTCGATGATGTTTATATGGTCTCTGTAGATGCCCAATAGCTCTAATCAACCCTTTCTGGTTATATATGCAAATGCTGCCCCCGAAAATACCCGTTGAAAACGCGAAATGTCTCCGACTCCCGCTGACCCATATAGTAATACATATCTATTGTGAAAAATTGCCCACTCGTAGTCGCTGACCGCGGCTTCAAAGAGTAAAGAGTGGCGAAAGAATCTCCATCTCTTGATGTAGCTGAAACTCTGACCTCATCAGACCTCGCCCCAGCTTCCCATGGGGCCGACCGAGGCGATGACTGATCCCGTTCCAAGGGACCCTCCAATGTCCCAGTAGTGACGCGACGAAACGCTGCTGCGTCTCGCCGACCGCCTTGTGCTCTGGCTAGCACAACTAGACGCGTGCCGCATGGCGGCGGGGCTAGACGGCGTCGTCGCCTTGAACGTCCTGCGCTCTACTGGTCGAGTTCGGGAGACGAGCGGGTGATGCTGACGCACCCGCGCGGCCTTAGCTGCTGTGTCTGGCGTGCTTGAGGTGGCAAGGTGGGAAGTACCGGTTGTAAAGGCAGAGGACGGCGTCGACCGCGAACTAAAACGGGATCGCAAGTACCGGAAGACGAGATTGACGTCTAGGTCTTGCTCCCACTCCTCCTGTGTAAAAGACGTAGGCAATGGGGTTGACTCATCCCTAGTCAGAGGTACGGGAGGATCCGACTGGGGCCGGCCGGCGGGGATGTTGATGGGGCGCGCGTGCTGAACCATTGTTGGTTGGAACTCGGGCATCTTTGTGGACACTTCCTGTGCCTTGGGAGCCACTGGCGTATCAGCACCCGACTCTGGGATGACTGACAAACCGGCGTAGGGGATAGGCATCTGTTGCATGCGAGTGTATGTCGAGAAGGCGCCAGGATGGTGATGCGACAGCTGGTTGACCATCAAGCCAAGCTCTTTTGCTACGCGATCCAACGCCCGCAGTTGCCAAGATGAGTCATTAGTCTCCTGGGTGGGTGTGCTGGGCAGGTCCGCGCCCGTTTTGGGTGTCGTTGACAGGTCATCATCTAATGGAAGTTGCTCTCCTAGCAGGATCGAGAGTAATCTCTCGTCGATGCCCAAGTCGTTGAGGACCTTGCGGGTGATTCTGGCGAGCAGACCCCGCTCGTCATCCTTGGTGTCGGTCGATTCATAATGCCAGTCCATACTGTCAGCATCGTCTTCGTTTCCTATCGCAGTTAAGCTTGCAACGTCCTCGGCCTTCTTGTCTTCGGTCGTCACGGTTGGCCTGATAGAAACCATGGATTGTCGGCGGCGCCTGGTCTCCCTGCTGATCTCTTCCAGAAGAATGCGACTCTGCTCTAGACGCCATGCCTCAATCCTCTGCATCTTGTGTGTCTCTTGCTCTTCCTCGACTTCCATCTCAAGCTGGGCCAGATCGAGACTCTCACGGCGCCTTCTCACGCGCTTGGGGTTGAACCTCTCAAAGGCGTAGATCTGCTCCTGAACCTCAGGGTTATCCAACCTAAAAGACCCCAAGCCATCATGGGCGGGAAGCACAGGGGCACTCTGGGCCGCAGCAGCGCCTGCAGATTGAGTATACAAGCTCGGGACTGTTCGAAACTCGGGTAGGTGGCTGTCGAGGCTGTCAAGTTCGGCATCGTCTTCGACCGACTCTTCGTCAATAGCACTTGAAAGGACGGCTGACTGCCGCGACTCGGTGTCGCGGGCTGAATGTAAGAAAGTGTTGAGGCTGCCTATGTCACTAAGCCTCGATCGGCCCGGCGTAGGGAGAGACTCCTCCTCTTCACTGAGGTAGGAAGTTGTTGTCGTATCATCAGCAGGCTCGAAGAGCACCCACGAGTGGGAGGCGTCGGTAGCAGCTGGATCTTGGACATGGAGCTGGGGAATATCCCGCTCCTCCTCCTGCAAAGGGCGGGCGGCACGTAGCTGAGACGGCCGTCTGGTCGGTTGATGGAAAGCCATGTTGTAGATTTTGTTGGCAAGTCGTCTAGACGGTTGCAGGAAGGGAAACAACCAAAGGCCGGAGAGGTAGGTAGAGTTGTGTTCGTCCGATAAAGGGTGGGTGAACAATCACGATAAGGCCCCCCGGTCGCGATATCGCAGTGACGCCTCGATAGCGGCGCCCCGTATTAGTAGCGTGGTGTTCGTTCGTCGTTTGACACGTCTAGAAGTCAAGGGATAAGGCAACGAGTTCAGGTTCGAGTCAAATCAAGTATTCATAATAGGAAAGAAGTCAGATTTCGGTCAGATACAGGCCACACGGCGGATATATGTGGCAGCAAACTACTGGGACCAACAAACAACAAGATGGATGGAAGGAAGAATGCGGGATGGATGATAAGAGGATAAGGGGCCCGGAGGGTTGAGAGGGGTGGGTTCTCTTGGGGGCCAAGACCAAACAGAGAGAGAGAAGATGACGGACTGGGTCTGTCACTGTCACTAATTAAGGCGTCACCGATCAAGAGCGGGCCAAGTACCGCAGTACAAAACACCTACCACTTCGGCCATGTACCTTGCACCGCGCGCCGTTACGAGTAACCCCGAAGCAAGTGGGCAAACTCGGCGGAACGGCGGGACAGGCGCGGTATTCTCAAACAACACCCCTCTAACCAGGAAGGACTCACATAGGGACGCAGTAAGAAGAGGGAAAGAAAAAAAAAGCAAAAGATTGGGGGGGGAGCCACAAGGTGCTACTGGAAGGGGGGTGACAGACGGGTGAATGGCGCAAGGGTCAGACCAGAGATGAGTGGGTGGATGATGTGCTCGCGTGGTGCGGCAGGCAAGGGATCCAAGGGCAAACAACACTCGACTTCAAGGAACCTTTGGCTTTGGTCCATGACTCTGGGATATTCACGTTGATCCGGACTCGAGAGGGAGCAAGAAGAAATTGGACGGGGATAGGATTCAGGTTACCAATAGCAGAGAGCGTGACGAGGGAATGTAAGCTCCGGGCTTGTTGTTTCTGGGTCCTGGGGAGGGAAGGCAAGAAAGGGATCACCACATTGATGGACTGCCATGCCCCTCCTCCTCGTCCTTCGGCCCTCTGGAGTCCTGACACTGACAACCCACTCACCCATGGACTGACTGACGTTGCACCTGGCTGGGCTGACTGGTTTGACTGATGAGGTGCTGACGGCGCGTTAGGGCCCTCTCCGAGGCTGGCTGGCCACTGGCTGCGCTGAGCAAGTCTGCCACACCTCACCCGTCTGCAATACTTCAGATGCGCCCTGAGCGGCGGACATGATGAGACATGGCGGTAAGACTCCAAGGAGGGGAGACAGCTATGAACTCTGTTTTGCTTCCTGATCATTAGCTCATTCGTGTTCGCGGTACGGTCTAGTACGGGCTCACGTAGGCCAGAATGGGTGCGAAGTAAGGCCAGGTAATGATCATGTCATTTCTGGCTTTCTTCGGACCGCCTTTGCGGGCGGGGATACAGAGCACCACTACTCTGCATCTCACTCTAACCTTCTCACTCCCACCAACCCCGTTTGCACGGCCGTTGCATGTACGGCAGGCTGGAGAACTGGAGCCAACATCCGAACACCTTTTAACGGTGTCCATGAAAAATGGAGTGCTCCTTACCCGCCTTCCCTTCTGTCTCTCGAGTGACCATAGTCCATCTCGCATGCCGACTCAGGCAAGGGAGGTAGGAGGTCACGTTGGCGGCCATCTTTGCCTCCAAGAACAAGCAGATCCATGCCATGCCGTGATGCACATCTGCCTGCCCCGTTCGCGAATTCTGGCGCAAGCCGCAGTGCCAGGAACCCTATCCTAAGACGCTCCCCATCAGCTTATCACCGAGATCAATGCCTTTGCGTTCCGAGTGGTCCGCCCTTTAATGAGAAAGAAAAAAAGAAGAAAAAAAACCAGAGGAAAAATTATCCAATGTGCCACCATCCCACTCCGATGCTCCCAGAACTGACTCTCTCGCCCATCCTCAAGCTGTCATTGCCCCCCCATCCCGACTTTCGGAGCAAGCTTGGGGAGAGGCTTCTCGAACCTCTCGCGAGTCGTGATCTGGGGTGGAAACAAGCCCAACGTTCATGATACCGGCTTTATCTCAACCAAACAAGTCCCTATAAAGAAATTCCAACTTTCTTTGGTGGCACAATCCCAACAGCCTCCAAGTATCCAAGTATCCAAGTTCCCAGGTCCCCAAGTCTCACACCGAACACCACCCGCAATCCCGATAACGTCATTTAGGTCACCTGGGATCTCGGTGGGACCTGATCGCCGCCCACCATCTCCCATCCATCACCCCCTTCGAACGCTGGAGCTGGCGCACGCTGGACTTCCGAAAGTCGCTACGGCCCTCTTCCTCGCTGTTGGTCGGCGTCTGCAACCCCCATTTCATTCCACCAACCACCTTAGGATCCCAGGAAATCTCATTGCGGCCTCTGACTGGTGCGCACTGTCGTCGTCGTTGTCTGCTGCCATTTACCCAGCTGGCCCATCTGTGCCCCTCTGCATCCACGACATGCGCTTATACCTGCATCTCTGACAGGGACTGCTGTCCTCAGCTGGATGGTCGGGCTGTTCCTGCACTGGCCCCTTAATACCACGGTACCTAAAGGCAGTACATGGTGAGAGGCCATCGCTTCTGTACACCGATCGTATCCAGGACTTGTATCTGTAAATCTAGGCTCATGGCGTCTGATTCAGCTGTTGCGCTTACGAGATCACGGTCACTTTCCGGGTCCAGGAGCAAAGGGTCAAGAAAATTGCCCACTCGAATTACGTACCATTTGCCTCACAACAGTCTCCATTGCGTCCAGCGTCGAACCACGCGTCGTCCCTGATACTCATATGGGAGGGAACCGCCTCAGGGGCTCTCCCTTCGAGACATTCAGGCGCAGTTGGGCAGACGGGGTCGTCTGCGTGACCTAGATGAGGATTTGCCCACCCATATGGTGTCATTCATTGCCACGGGTGATCCACGGGCCAGACCGTCCACCACGACAATTTCACTAGACACGCATGATTAGAGATTGACATCATCTTGGCTTCAGCCTCAGTCAAGCTTCTTGATTGTCTGCATGTCTTGTGGAATGTCGTAAATAGTACCCGCCCGCACGAGAGACTTCATCGTTGATTGAGACTCTTTCAAGGCCTGCTTACGAACCTAATGCACGGTTCATTTTCCCGTAGTGCAAATCTCATTCATCATGAAGATACAGGCGCATGTTTGTGAAGTGCCAATGATTGAATTCCTATCTAGAGTCTGCCGCAGCATGACTCCCATCATGTTGACATGCAACCACTTTAGACGCCAGCCTGTAGAAACCCAAATCCCAGAAGAAACACGAATCCCACACTTTAAGCCTCAGAGGCGAAAGCATCGGGGAAGCGCTTCATGTTCTGCTCGAGAGAGCCGTGGTTGGCAAGGAACTGGACGTAGGCACCGTCGACCTTGACGCGGCCGGCGGCCTTCTTCTCGAGGTACTCCTCGCGGCGAAGGGGGGTGAAGCCCCAGTTCTTGGAGATGATGATTTTCTGGCGACCAGGGAACTTGTACTGGGAGCGACGGAGGGCCTCGAGGGCAACGGCCTTGTCTGTGGGTTTGTTAGTGACATCGTAAGACAATAGCAAACCGGGCAATGTTGAGGGCGGACGTACTGGAGTCACGAGTGCGGACGCTCATGATGATCTGGCCAATGTTGACACGGGCGACAGTGCCGTTGGGCTTACCCCAGGCACCACGCATACCAGTCTGAAGTCTATCGGCACCGGCGCAAGACAACATCTTGTTGATACGGACGACGTGGAAGGGGTGGGCGCGGACGCGGAGGTGGAAGGACTCCTTTCCGGCGGTCTTGACGAAGTACTTGTTGGCGCAAATACGGGCGGCCTCGAGGGCCTCGGAACTCAGCTGCTCATACTCGTTGGAGACGAGGTGGATGCAGAGAGGGAAGTCGTCGACGGTCGCCTTCTTGCGGCCAAGATCGAAGATGCGGATCTTGGGGTCGGGGACACCACGGTTGAAGCGGGACTTGGGGTACGGCTAAGAGATGGAATATCAGCATGGTTGTTTCAAGCGCGCGAGGGCATTCCCTAGCCCTGCAAGGTCCTCGCTTTTCCACTTCAACAATTGCACATCGCCGCCCTCGTGTCTGTTGACCTGTTCCGCACAATATGATGCCAGTCCTCTTGGGTGCCATCATTTCCTTCCTCCTCTTTCGATGCGCAAAGTTGTCGTGGGCTTTCGGATGTCGTCGCGGGGAACTAGGGTATGATGAAGTCGGCTCACCTTGTTCTTGCAGTACCGGTAGCAACGAGCGGGACGACGGGCCATCTTGACGGTATTGAGATCTCACGGGATCACTCGTTACTGCTGTTGGTGGTTTGGTTAGTAGATGGGTGTCAAATCCGACCGGAATTTGGGCGTCACTCACTTTTGTAAAAGTTGCTACGATGCGTCAGACCGAGAAGTAGTTTTGATTTCAAAGCAGAACGCTGGGTAAGCAACCAGTGGCCAAACAGGGCCCACATTTGGCTCGCGTAATCGCCGGCGTTAGGGTTTCTACGTAGGCCAGGAGGGCAGGAGCAACGCAAGAGCGACCTGATTGGCCAGATCGGAAGCGCTCGGTGCGGGGCGGAGTTCACTTCGAGCAAAACTAAACTCTCAAAATTCACTTTTTGACGATTTTCTCCTGCGACCATCGACGACAACCACCGCCCAGCGCCCATCGACCAAACCAACCGCCAAATTCCCCCCCAAAATCAGTCAAGATGGCCCCCGTCAAGAAGAACAAGAAGGACCAGTAAGTCACCGTCGATTTCACGGAATTCCCGAACCACGACGTCCGAACCCGGTTCTGCTCTGCCTTCGCGACATCTTTACTTGAGTTGTAATGCCCATGTACTAACGAGAGGAAAAGGAACTCCATCAACTCCAAGCTTGCCTTGGTATGTTTACTTTCGAACGACGAAACTACGAGACGGTCATAATAACAATTACCAGGTCATCAAGTCTGGCAAGGTCATTCTTGGCTACAAGTAAATGAGCACTGCCATGGAATCCCCAAGACCGTCAATCAATTAACAAGGCCATAGGTCCACGCTGAAGTCTCTGCGCACCGGCAAGGCCAAGTGAGTTACCCAACTTGCCGCAGAACACAATGACCTTTCGCTAACGCCCATCTCCAGGCTCATCCTCATCGCTGGCAACACCCCCCCTCTGCGCAAGTCTGAGCTTGAGTACTACGCCATGCTGGCCAAGACCCCTGTCCACCACTTCAGCGGCACCAACGTAAGTCGCTCCCCAATCAACTGGAGCAAACGCATTGCTTCATGTTGTCTTTTGCTATCGATCACGTGGGCCACTGGTTCCTTGGTCAACCCAGCGAAGAAGTCTCGATCTAGACTTCGGAGGGTGAACAACTGCTTACTTTACATGTTACATAGATCGAGATGGGTACTGCCTGCGGTAAGCTCTTCCGTTGCGGCACCATGGCCATCCTTGATGCTGGTGACTCCGACATCCTTAGCGACCAGGTCGCTTAAGCGGATGAAGCACGGATTGGCTGGTAACGGCGTTTGGGAACATGGTCAACGAAAAAGGGAAAATGCGATTCGCCATTTGGGACCGCGGCTTGGGATTTGCCGTTATGATACCTCAGTCTTGTCGTCAGGACAAGATTTCATGATGACCGTAGGCACTTTCAATCGAAAAGACTCGCCTGTTACCCAGCCATTCAATGAGTTCTGCTTGTGTCTATGTCTTTTCTGTCTAGTTCTTTTCATTACGGCGTATGGTGTCCTTGCGTATCGAACTAGCTGCCTCTGAACGTTGGTGTCGTTGTCAAGGCCTGGCTTCCAACAAGACGCAAACATCAAGGCTTGAGAAATATGTGAATAAGACCCCTGAAAAGCCTGGAGAAACAATGTTCCGTCCGTCTTCAGTATTGGCACTGCCACACGGACATAACCATAAATCAGCCAACTTGGAAAACCGAATCCGTTCCGTCAAACGACCCGGAGGCCAGATCTGGGTCATAGCACGGTAGGTGCCATCCCGCTGATCAATGGTCACGAAATTGGCAGGATGTCGACTGGGCTTCTAGATTCCAGATCTGGAAAGCCGTCACAAGTTTTGCATTGATGGCAACATAAAGATAATTTCGCTGTTCCCACCGCGGTGAGCTCTGGCCAGTCTCTCGCAAATTACCATCCAATGGGCCAGGGGGTGCCCTTGGGTACAAAGACGGGCCGAGCCCACTGTCATCGATGGGCTCCGCATTCCGCTTGCTGAACATGGAGGAGATAGGGGTGCATGTTGCGGAGGACCCCTACCCATTGCGTGTTTATGTTAGGACAACTTGGTGGCTGTCTGCGAATATGAGGTTTACGCGCCGCTCCTCTATGTCACCGGCCAGCAGATGGCGGTGCGGACACAGTCCAAAATAAGGCGAACAGCCCAAAACCAAGAGCCTATCCCAAGGGCAATGCCCGAGTCCCTAGACAGCGAACAAGTGTGTTTCAGCAAGAACCCAAAACGTATTGTTCTCCTATTTGCCAGGAGTGGTTCCTACAGTTTGCCTACGTGTTGTTGTTTTTTGAGAACGGGGTGCGAGATATCACTTAACTGCGTCTATAAACGCTGTGGGCTTTCCGCAAGCTTGTTTGTTCATGCAGCAGAAAGATCCAGTTCTTCCATCCATATGCCAGCAAGGCAAGCCCAGCCTAGAAGGGTTGCCACAACAGAAAGAAGGTTACCATTCGTCCCATCTCATCAAAGGGGAAGACGAGACGGCGTGTGCAGCATCTTATGTTGGCGTGTTGGCCAGTGTCTGGCAACGGCCGTCATCTACCGTTGTCCACCAAAACTGCGAGCGCTGGGCTTCGAAGAGACGTGACTGAAACGAGAGCTTGCCACGGCTTCCCTTAGACGCATCCAACGACAGCAGTCTCAGCTCCGCGCTGAGAACAGGATCGGTCGAGAATAGCATACGCATAGCACATAGCACAAGGTTGCCGTTGGCTGACCTACCACACTAGACTGGCCACCCGTGCCACCCTACGCCGTCACGAAGGTGCCAACCCAAAAAAAGATAGGCTTTCTGGGCCGAATCTGTTCGTTCTGTAGCGCTCGAGCAACGGGGAAACTGATTAGTGGCTCGAGTTGGAATCTGGTAGGGGAAAAAAGCATTGTTCTCGTTCCATTTCCCGTTTCCTGGTTGGCCCACGCCCTCAATCCTGAACACTCTAGCGAATTAGACCCCCTGAAGCCGCCCCGAAATATCGGAAATTCACTGGAACCTGTGGACGGGACAACCGACACCGACACCGACACACAGACACAGATATACACACACGCACTGCACCTGCACGCTGCCACCCCCATCGCCTGCCAGGATTCAACGGGCCAACGCGAAGGAAGTGAGAGGAACCACGGAACCTACTTACCGGGGCTGAAGCCGTCTGACACCGACTTAAGCTTGCAAAGCTGCTGCTGCTGCACACCCTCCCATTCTGCACCGCACTCCTATTTGGCATTCGCATTTTCTGGGTAGCCCAACGATCGACAACTCTCCGTTGTATGTTCCCGCGCCACTTGTTGTTCCAAGAATAAGCAAATTACATACACGTCTGGTAAGGTAGCCTCTTCTCTTTGGAACGGAACATCGTCACTGCAGGAATAACTCCCGGCACTGCACCTCGTCCACCGCCCTTTTATTTTATTTTTTATAATCCATCGCCCGACGAGTTCCCCCGCTTACTTTCAGTTTCCCTAGGTTACCCTCCGCTGCGAACTGCATCAACAACAACTATCGCCACAACAAGGCCTCCGCGACAACCATGTCCGCTGCCACCGCAAAGAAACCGCCCGCTGCGGGCGTCGGTCGCGTTTCTTCAACGGATTCCGCATCGTCGCCTTCTGTGTCTCCCGCGAGAACACCCACGCGGTCCTCCACGCCCACCGCTGCTTCTGCTGCACGCAGAGCGCCCGCTCGATCAGGGACGCCTGTGTCCGCTCGGGCAGCCGCCGCAAGAAGAGATTCCACTCTGAGCAACAGCAACAACAACGGCAACGCCGAAGCCGAGGAGGCTGCGAGGGCTGAGACCGTTGCGCTGCTGGACGACCTCAAAGAACGTCTCTCTAAGGCCGAGGTCTCTTCCGATCAGTACAGGAAACAGGTCGAAGTGCTGCAGACGAGACTGGACGATGCCATCAAGGAATCCTCCAAGCTGGAAGAGAAGGTGCATGAGGCAGAAGAGCAAATCGAGACGCTGCGAAACGAAAAGAGGGATGCCGCCAAGAAGATGCGTGAGATGGAGGCGATCTACGAGGCCGAGCGGAGCTCAATGACCAAGGAGAAGGAAGAGATGTCCAACCGAGAGGAGGAGATGCAGACCATCATCCAGAGGCTAAAGGACACCCTGTCGCAGCGAGCCAACGATGAGGAGGGCCGCCCATCACGGCAATGTAAGTTTCACCACCCCACGACCGGGGGGGAAAAAAGAACAAAGGCTAATAAGACCAAGCTGCAACATCGTCACCCAACGTCGACAATGGTAGCTTCGCTCCTCCTTCGTCTTTGAACCGCAGCGACTCCCGGAACAATTCCAAGATCTTGCTTCAGAAGGACAAGCTGATCGAGTCATTGAGACTTGAATTGGCCGAGGCCCAGATCAAGCTGGTGGAGTCCGAGAACCAGGGCGGCGGTAGGCTGCAGGAGGTGGAACGGCTGTTGATGGAAGCCCGCATGGCCAATGCCCGCCTCATGGAAGACAACGAGAGCTACCAGCTGCTGCTCCAGGAGAAGACTCTCAACGGCGATTTCTCTAAGAACGATTTCAGCTATATGGGAGTATCTGCCAACCAGGATGCGCTCAATGCGCTTGAGGGCCGGGCTGGCGGTGCGAGCCTGGCGGACGAGCTGTCCGAGGATGCATCCGACGCTGGCAACGATAACGAAAGTGTCCGCCGCCTCGAGTCAGAGCTCAAGTCTATGAAGGACCAGAACAAGGCGCTCACGCTCTACATCAACAAGATCATTGAGAGACTGCTCCAGCACCAAGATTTCGAGCATATTCTGGACACTTCTAGCGAGCCCAAGCCGCCAACCGCCAACACCAACAAAGACCTCCCGCCCCCACCGCCAAAGGAGGGCGCTTCCGGAGCGTCGCTGCTGCAACGAGCGAAGACAATGGCCGCCGGTCCAAACAAGCCCAGACCGAGGCCCATGTCTTACATGCCTTCGGCACAGCCAGCCAACTCGGCACACACCGATCCGGAGACAGCACCTCGCATTCCTATCGGGAACCTGACCCGTTCCTCCAGCACTCGCCGTGCGCGCCCGATGAGCGAGCAGTTCACTGGCGTCAACCTGGTCAACCAGATGTATAGGGGACCGGATGGCCCCATTTCCCCACCGCTTGGCTCACCTCGCACCCCGCGAACTTCGCAGACCTTCTTCGGCGGCAACGCTAACGCGGCGGCGCGGGCACCCAGCGGCCAGCAGGCGCCCACGGCAGGAAACTTCCCCGGGATGCGCAGCGAGACATCGAGCACGAGCGGTGACTCGAATGACCTGGCCACGCCTCCCTCGCAGTCGCCTCCGCGGTCCCACCACGAGAAGCAGACCACCTTTGCGGGCAACAAACCCCGTCCTCTGCGCCTGGTGCAAGAGAACAACGAAGCAAAGCAGGAGAATAACAAGCGATCCAGCTGGATGGGCTGGGCCTCAGGTTGGGGCAAGAAGGACGAATCCCCCCCAACCGCATCCAACGAAGCCATTCCCGAGTAATCGGCAAATGATTACGCTGTTATGTTTATGACCTCCTTCCTTGCTCTGCATCGCATCGATTTCTCCCTCTCAGTATCGGACTTTGGCATTGTTGGATAAGGAAAAGAATAAAAACAAGAACGAAATACCCCTCGTTTCCCCCCGCGCTGGGGACTTTCTTGGGTCTTCACATACGCGCGTGGCTTGTTTTTCCATTCCTTCGCATACGGGGTCTGGGCTGGCATAGCAGGTAGTGTACGAACTAAATACTGGGTCCGGAGGCGCTATACATCCATCTTTGCAGTTGTCTATTGTTAACTTCTACTTTCCTCTTCTCACGGCCGCGTTTATTCTCTTTTCTTTTTCATAAAACACACTATATCTACTACTTCAGAATCCTCCTCTTCGAGATCGAGGGTAAGGAGGGTGGCCAAGATATTGGGGTTTTGGGGGTTATTGAGAATGTGGATGAGGAGGAGATGACGGTTTTTTTGTTGCTGGTGGTGTTTTTCTTTATCATGATTAACAGCATTTCCTAGTGAGTGCTGGATATTTGATGACAGGCGCGTCTGCTTCCTAAGAATGGCTTCACGGACTGCCGAGTCTTTGGGCCTGTAACCTAGCTAGACGCAATGTTGGATAGATACATGAGTAATGCAGAGATGGCTTGACGTTAGAATGGTGCACCCTTTGCCAAGCAAAAATCGGTGCGAGTTGAAGCAATACAGTGTCTTCTTCCCCCCAGGTTTGTGAGCTGCAGTTCATTTGCGAATCTTGACAGAGGGAGGACAGTCAGTCAGTCGTCATTGTAAGCATTTACCTCGCGGCTTAAAAACCTTTTGTTTTGATTCGGGCGGCTCTGCTTCTGGTGGTGACTTTTACGGTTTGCCTCACAAAAACAGGAAAGGACTTGAACACCTAGCTAAATTAGACGAGACGGGATGGTCGCAGGTGAGGGCTCGCGTTGGTCTTTTTTTTTGTCTTTCTTTCTTTTTTCTTTCTTTTTCCCCTTTCCAGGTACATCAACAATTACTTTGTAGGCATTGGAGCCGAGATGCCTTGCTACGAAAGCATGAGCTGAGGCGGCCAGGCGAGCAGAACACACGTTTCTGCTTCAACAATGCAGCGAAGAACCCCTTTGAAACTCCGTCGTTCCCTTACACCAAGCAGGCAAGCTAGCTACACTCTTGCGCCGCCGGCGTTTGTCGCTGTGGCGATGCTTCCGTTGGCCGATGTCCATTGCTCGCAGCTGCCTCTCTGCAAGCAGAAAGAGTCGTCAGAGCACCCCATTCGTTTCAGCCTGAGCGGGAGATTTCAACGACGAATCACTCGCGCACACGCACATACGCACACACGCACACGCAATTTCTCCCTCAGACTGCGTACAATGCTTTGTGCCTGTCGATGAGAGCCACGAAACGAGAATCGCTTCGTTAGTTCCGGGGGAATTATTTCGTACATTTGTTCATCTCTCGTCTATGTAGGCTTACAAACGGCTGTTGCCGCCGACGAAGGCGTCAAGCTTCTTCTGGTCGTACACGTCCGCCTCGACCAGCTTCTCCCACTTCTGATGCTCACTTGTCAGCGCTGCCGTCACATCAGGACAAGGGGTAAATGAGGGCCGCGAGGAAGATGTGTAGTCCGCCGTCCGCGACGGGGAATGGGAGAACTCACCTTCTCGCCAGAGACCTTGATCAGGGTAGGCAGGTTCGTGACATTGAACGGCGCCTGTCTCCAGGGGTTCTCCTTTGTCCTCCACCTGTGGTCCCATCGTTAGCAACAACAACAGGCACCGATATGTTATGCTGCGACTTTGATCGCATCCCCATATGCTCATCGGAACTCAACGACCCAGGGTAATGAGGGACGAGGCGGGAAGGAAGGGGTGAGGGGCTCAACTCACTCCTCGGGCAACCCCGCGTAGACGACACGGACCGTGTTCTCGTCGCCGCCAAACTTCTTCTCAATGTACGGCTCGGCCGCCGTGCAGTCGCCGCACCACGAGCGCCCGTTGCGGTGCGAGGCGTAGACAACGAGGTACGCCGGCTTGGCCTCGCTGGCCTCGGCCTTGAGGGCCTCGGCGACGGCCGAGGCGGATTCCTTGGTGGTAATGACGGGCATTTTCTCGGTTTTTTTCTTTCGTCTTCTTCTTGTGAGGGCTAGTGCACAGGGACTTGGACGAGGTGAAGAGAGTTCACTTTGTTTCTTCTTCTACTTTGTTTTCGACTTGAAGGTAAGTAAGCAGCGCTGCGCTCGTATGTTATATGACTCGCTGTTGGCAACGCGAATGGCACAATCCGTACAATCATTTGCGTTATTTGGTGGCAGTAGAATACATGTCCCGAAGCTTAACCGGGTGTCGGAAAGGGGTTGCTTCTTCCAAAACAATACTCGTGGGATCTCCAGCGCTTGCTTGTTGTGTCGCCTCTGGTCGGGCCTGGGGGGGGTAACGAGGATGTCACGTCTTACAGCCTCGGGACATTCTTGATTGTCAGTCCCGTGGAAGCGTCCAGACAGACGAACGCGAGGTGGGGGATTGCCAAAAGCTAGCATGAGTAGTAAACTATCATTTCTACCCAGAGAGCCAGCCACACACAACCAACAAACAGACAGCCAACGAACGCTACGACCTGGGTGACTCACACTCCGAAATGGCATGGGAAAACTGAGAAGGAGAAAAAAAAAGAACAAATGACAACTGTGAGATTCGAACTCACGCCTCTTTCGAGACCAGAATGCTCCCTGGTACTCAGGGAAGACGCAGGCTCTTGAACGAGCCATTATCTTGAGTCTGGCGCCTTAGACCGCTCGGCCAAGTTGCCCGTTTTTAATCAATCGCAGAATCGAGTGGACCAGATGTGGATGCGAGTTAGTGGTGCAGAGGAGGCTCAAGGAGCCCCTCCTCTACTATCTATCCCCCTTCCTGACTTCCCCCTTCGCTGGCACAACATCCTTCTATCCCCAGTGAAGCCCCCCCCGAGCATTCGTGACCTCGTCCTCTT
>LFIW01001435.1:0-41933 GCA_001625285.1 Colletotrichum incanum
GGGGGGGGGGGGGGGGGGGGGGGGGGGGGGGGGGGGGATGTTTCCTATAGAGAAGCTCATCAAAGAGGTTCTATAGTATTGCATTCTGGTCAGAAAAGCACAACGGTGTAAAGCCAGGAAGGAAACCATGTTCAAGCTTGGCTTGGTTGTGAGTTAGTTAGTTATCACCCTGTGACTATTATTCTGTATTTTTGGCTCTGAAAGAAGTCCAAATCAATTCGATAGAAAAGTGTCAAGGGAGAAAAAGGTGTGTTTCATCTAGCTGCGTTGAAAATACTACTCGTTGAGCATCATTCAAGGTAATTACTAGCTCTCATAAGGTGAGCAGATGATCAACCCAACTGTCTTGGCCACGGACAACAGGCTGACAAGGAATCCTAACTGAGATTCATTTCAAAAGGATTATGTATTTTGTCGGCTTTGTGCTCACAGAAACCTTATTTTTTATGGGTTATACCAGACGTGCCGCATGGGAGAAAGCTTACAATTCGCGCTGACGAGGTGAACATTGATCTCAGAGCAATGTACTTTTCCTTTTCCCTCTTATGGCGACACCAAGCGCGTTGAAAAAGCTTTTAACATTATGTCCGCACCAACTGGCTTCATCAATAAGATACGCTGCCTTTGGAATCCGAGGAGGTTGATGCCGACATCAGTAAGGTTCAGGCACAAGTCCCTGCATTCTTTAATTGCGTATCCACTCCACGACCTTCCTATTTCGTGCGTGAATGCGAGCTTGAGCCCCTCATCCTTTTTCAAGACCTTGGAATACGAGGTTTCGCTGGCTTGATGGCATGATGCCTATTGGATGGCTTGCAATGACTTCATAAACCCAGCTTTGCTCCAACCAGCAGGCTCATCCAAGCTTTCTAGCCCCAAGTCTAGAGATTACCGGCCGATCGGATATCTATAACACCTACCCGATGCTACCTAGGCGGATGGCTACATGTAACCACAGACCGGAAGACTGGGACTTCTGAAAGTGATTTTATTAACAGGTAATCTGTATCGCAATCATTATCGCAGAGCACGTCTTCGATATCTGTGTTACAGCATCGCTTGATGGCGACATCTTGACCACGCCACCTTCCCTCATAGCAAGTCTGCAATACTATTTATGACACTCTAAGTCCGTAGTGATTACAATTTGACTTTTTTCTACCCAAACCCGTCACGCGGTCTGCCCTTTTCTTGTGCTACGCCCCTTACACTCATTTGACTCGTATTTGCATTCTATGATCATGAGGTTCGACCCTTGTGTTCTAGCGATTGCGGCTGCACTGGCCACGCCAGTTCTAGCCGTGATCCACCATGGTACCGTTATCAAAGCCAGTCCGGCGCCCAGTGTTGGTTTCATCATTGAGCTGGAGTCCAATGAGTCAATCAACGGTCGCAGTGTTGACGGAGACGCACACTCAGCCTTTCATCGCCGAGCTGAGGACCTCTTAGTTTACTCTGTGCGCCACGAGTTCAAGAACCCGGAGTACTTCTACGGCTTGTCAATCAACGCGAAGAATGACACCGATGTCAATACCCTGCTAGCGTTGCCACAAGTGAAGCGGGTATGGCCAAACAGATACTACGACCGTCCGATGCCTGTTGGCTTCGGCAGAGCCTCAAAGTCGCCCAACCTTTCTGACCCAGTTGGAGTCAACCCGATACAACTAAGACAGACAGCGCAAGTTGTAACCATCAACGGTACAAGTGATGTACTCTCTAGTTTGAGAATGACTGGCGCCGATCAGGTTCATGCCTTGGGCCTGACTGGAAAAGGCATCAAAGTTGGCTTCCTGGATACCGGCGTCGACTGGCGCCATCCCGCCCTTGGAGGCGGATTTGGGGAAGGTTTCAAAGTTGCTGGGGGTTACGATCTGGTTGGCGACAACTTCGAAGGCTGGAATGATCCAGTTCCAGATAATGACCCGCTCACAACATGTCTTGATGGCGGCCATGGGACGCATGTTGCAGGTACGTTCAGGTCTCGCGCCGCTGACATATGGTTGTCTCACTAACGTGGTGTTTGTACTGTAGGTATTATTGCCGCACGGGACCCTGCGGGTGTTGGATTCGGCATCGTGGGAGTTGCTCCAGATGCCTCTCTGTATGCCTATCGAGTGCTCGGGTGCACTGGAGGTGTAACTGATGATATCCTGATGCAAGGGTTTGAAAAAGCTGCCAGCGATGGCGTTAATCTCATTAGCATGTCTATCGGCGAGACAGCTGTGTGGGAAACGGGGTCACCATACGTCCCAATTCTTGCCAAGATCCAGTCGCAAGGCATTGGTATCATCATCGCTGCCGGTAACGAAGGTGATTCAGGCCTTTATGTTTCTTCGGCGCCGGCACAAGATTCGAGTGCCATCTCTGTAGGTTCTGTCAGTGATTTTCACTTCGCTACTGTCTACAACGCCGCCGGGTCTGATGGCTCAGTTATCGAGTACGGCCGTGTAATTCCCCTAAACTCTTCAGCGCACTTCAATGTTTTCATCGCAGATGACGATAACGGTGAATGCGTGGATCAAGCGTGGGTTGACGCAATCAAGGACTTTCCAGACACAGAAAACGTAGTCGCCTTGGTCACCGCAAGCAGCGATTGTTTCAACAGCATTGTGGACGAGCGGAGCAACTCGTCCGGGTTTAAGAATGTGTGGTCATGGTTTCCTGACGCCAACGACATGTCAATTGATGAGCCAGGCTATTATGGGGACATTGACACCGTCAAGTTGAAGAAGTCTGAGGCGGACAAGATCTTCGCTGGTATTACAAAGCAGGGCAGAAACTTTACCCTGAGCTTTGAGGACCAGACCGTACACCAAATTGATCAGCCTACTGGTGGTACCACCTCGTGGTTCTCAACCTTTGGCCCGACCATGGAGATGTCTCTGAAGCCCCAGGTGTCAGCACCTGGCGGCACAATCCTCAGCACATGGGTTACTTCCAATGGTTGGGGATATGCTGTCATATCTGGCACATCTATGGCCACTCCCCAGTAAGTTACGACCTGCACAACTCGTGTTTGTGTGAACAAGTCAAGGAACGTTCTAATCAATTTCATGAAGCCTTGCTGGATGCTACGCTCTTCTGAAGCAAAAGTTCCCCGACCTCAGTCCCCGAGAAATTGCAAGACGATTACAGTCGTCGGCGAAGCCTTTGAATCAGTATGACGGCGGCGATATCCTCACAACGACGGCGCAACAAGGCTCAGGCTTGGTAAACATCTTGAGGGCAGTGACATCCGACACCGTATTCTCAACTACTGAGTTCAACCTACACGATACTGCTACTCCTAGTGAGCAGAACTTCACCATCGAGAACCACTCATCTTCGTCCAAAACTTACACACTGGGGCATAAGCCAGCTGCAGAAGTTGATGCGCTGCCTCAAGCCAAGAGTCAAAATGTCAACGAAATGTTCTATTGGACATCCAACTTCAATGCCATCTACGCCAACGTGTCGTTCTCAACAGAGTCAGTCACCATATCTGCTGGCGGCAAAGCAGTGGTCAAATTTACTGTTTCTCCTCCTGCCGTTGACCCTGCCCTTTTGCCCACATACAGTGGCTTCATCACAGTTGGCGATGGCGACGATGAGTTTTCCATTCCCTATCTCGGTATTCCATATTTCCGCAGCGATGTCTCCAATATCTATGTTGGGGAGATTAGGAACCTCGAAACCGCGCTGCAGCCTCCATCAGGGGTACCGACAATGCCGTTTGTCAGCTCGTCCAACACTGGCATCCGCAACAACGACAAAGCCGTGTTCACCTTCCCAGCCAAACAAGCAGCAGAAAATGAAACGCAAGTTTTGGACAATGACCCAGTCATTACAATCTTCATAGACCAACCATCAGCATATGTTCGTCTGGACGCAGTGCCGGTTGATCTCGCCTCCAACGCTGCTTACAATTTTAAACCCTCATCGTTTGGGTATATTCCAGGAACTCAGTCAAATTCAACCGCCATCTCCAACACAAAAACTATCCACCCATCTTTGGATCTCGACTCGCTCGACAACGTTGCAGGTGTCAAAAGCTATGGCCTCGTTGGCTCGATGTACGGTGGCGACATGCCTAAAGGCGTCACCTCAATCAACTTCCGAGGTTATAGTGTTTACAGCACAGAATGGACATGGGGCGTTGTCGAATTGGCCAACGGCACAATTTACCAGCTGCCGAATGCTGATTATCGTGTGTTGGTTCGCGCGCTCAGGTGGGGAGGAGACTTAAACCGCGCAAGTGATTATGACAGCTGGCTGAGCCCAGTCATAAGTGTTAACATTACGGATCCCGGCTATCCTAACCCATGGCTTTCCGTGTGAAACATCAGCATCTATCTATAGCACCGAAAGCCTCAGTCTACCCTACAACGCTGAGTCTTTTTCCTAACTCTAGTGCGGTCCCCAATTGTAATTTACTCGGGGGTAGAACAGAAGCAGTCCCATTTAGGGGACGGATGTCCAAACTCGTTCCATGTAAAGATTGAATTATTGGAAATAACAAAGGGCACCAACCACATGAATTCTAAGTTCCGAATCGGGGGGAAGGGGGCGGCATGTGCCATGAAGCCATTGAGCTACGGTTAACTCTGATGAAAGTTTGGCCTCTTCTAATCTCTGTCATACTCTAACATATTTAATTTCTCTCCTTTCTCTCTGAACGTCTTCCTGATAGAATAATTTGTGTTGTTAGAAATAGAAAAGACCCGTGGCTAACCTCCTTAGTTGCTGTGTATAAAACCATTGTAACTATAGGTTTGTATTGTTACATTTATTCAATTATACCTGGAGCCTTTACGTTCTCTACAATCGAAGAAAGTCCTGGTTGTATTGGTAGTTATCAGGCTCTGCGGTACCGCATGAACGATTATATCAAAATGGCAGTGGAATGCATGAAGACCTACCGTGGTCATGAAACCGTATTCGCAGAGAGTCCGAAAGGGGCTTTTGTCTGTCTCCATTTACTGTACCTTTGGATGGATTCATGAGCTAAACTTTTTTGGTGTGCCTTTTACTATACCGGTCTAATCTATAGCGATATAAAAGCTGCCAGCGGCCCTGCTTAATCGCTTCCAGTAGTACATCCTGCTTTTTGTTGATAAGTGTTCCAACTTGAACTATCGTGCCAAATGCATCTAAAGAAAACGCTTGTTAACTACTTGAACGTCTGTAAATGAATACATGTTAATTGTGATTCATCACTGGCTGGCGAACAGTCTTGAATGTAGTACCCTCTTTAACTCCACGAGTCGTCCAGTTGAATCTTTCACCTACACGTATAGGAGTGAATAAAGCAGGGATGATTGGGGCTCGATTTACCTTTTTGGTCTGGTATAGTATCACGAAGCAGGGCCACCTAGCCGAAGATATCTAGGTTGAAAGTGGCTTCTTCTATCTAAGACAGATCTCTAACATGAAGTTAGCTAATAGAGGCTGGCTTCATGTGGGATGACCGGTCGCTCGGAGCGACGTCGGCCCGGAAGACGGTCAGCCGTGGCAAAATACTGGGCAGCAGCCCCGCGTTGCCTTATGGCATATGGAAAAACAAACTTCTATTTGCCACTGCTGCCTTTCTGAACTATTGTAACTCAAGGCCTCTCCTGATAATGTCCTTATTCACACCAAGACGGACTTCATAGTAACTATGCACGGACAGATAACTTACCACTACATTTTCCGTCCGATTTTCATGTGGTAGTCCCTAATCAAACATCATAAACGAAATATGTCGGGTTGCATTAAAGATATTACCAGATTAAAATTGGATGTATTGAAGTCATGGACTAGAAGTAGTTGATATCTACAGAAGCAGACCCCGTCGAGAGTCTGATTCATAGTGATATAAATATTAGGGTCTCGTGTATCTAACTAATAAGTTCTTTCAGCTGACGTAGACAGCCTACTAACTCATTCATGTTCTTCGCACACGCAAAGACAAACAAGTGCGGACGCGCGATGACAAATTTGGTAGACTGGCCCAAACGACTAAGGTACGACTGACTGTTGTAGCCGAAAGCGAGAGGGACCTTGATCTCCAAAGTTGGTACAGGGGAAAAAACATCGGGCAAGGACACGGGGTCACCGTCCTCATAGTTGGCAAACTCGGATGTGCGAGGCGGATTTCCCTCCCGTTGATCGTCAATCACGACAGAATTCTCCGATACAACATGGGGACTTAAACAGGCCATTGCAATAGCTATTTTGGCCTCTTTGTATAACTGAAATTTGTCCCTTGTATCGCTGTTGTTAATGGCCATTATGGTGAAGATGGTAACCCTCCGCCGTAAGAGAGCGTCGGATAAAAGCGAGGACTGGCTTAGAGAAGAGCGAACGTAAATCTGGGTGAGGCGAACATCTCCATTGGACAACTTGAAGAAGAAGCCCCTAGGCACGTCGTGGTAGCCGCGGCGCTCTTTATACCCAGTAAGATTGTATCCGCGTAGGAAAGGCACGCACTCCATGAATCCCAACACTTTGGCTAAGGCAAGAACCCACAGGCTTGGCTGATTGTTGCAGATTGCCCCGGACACCTTGGAAACAAGGGCCGCATCACCCACGCTTTGCCGGCGTTCGTGAAACCACAAATCTAGGATACTCATCCGTTTCTCTGGATTGCCGCTGCCGAGGAGTAAAGCAAGCCGCCACGAGAGCTGATGGGCATCTTGCAGACCACTGGCAATTCCCTGGCCAGCGGACGGTGTAAACACATGAGCGGCATCGCCAATCAAGATCGTGCGCTTGTCATACCAGCGATCCACCACTTGCGTAAAAACTTGAAGGGACGACAGCGTTGGACCTTAATGCAGTCTTGGGGATACTCAACGGGGCCTTCGAACCTGTGACCACGGGAGGCGTCCTTCTCCAGAGTAACACTGGGTATAATGTGCTCCCCGAAAAGTTCTTCCGAATATATCGGCAAGTCCGACTCATCCACACGAAACTCATGACGCCATGCTCTGTCGGTGTAGGTGCCAAATCTACCTGATGCTGTGGCTTTGCCCGGGGGGCTACAGAAATGCCATCCCGATGGCCAAAATAGGTCGTACACCTCACCGGGAGTGTATCTAAATTTCCATAGCGGGATATTTGGGTGAGATTGTGGTGTCGGGACCGCCAATTTGTGGTTGGCCGCAATTCAAACACCCTCGTAAGGGTATAGACCAATCTTCTGTTGAATCCCGACGGTGGTTCCAGGAAACACTTGCGAATAATCCCCGTCTTCCAATCGGCGCCGATAAGCCATTGCCCTTGTAGCCTGCACTGGGACCTCTGTGTATCAAGGTAATTGACTGTTGGCGGCACTTCGAGTGATAACCCCGTTACAACACAATTTGTACGTAATGAGCAATAGCTAGTACCTTCGACTGCGTGCCTTAAGGCGTATTCTGAAGAGCCTGAGTCAGAAGGAAAAGAACAAAGAATCAGTGTGAAAACATGGCGAACCTAGTTTAGGTTGGCTTTGCGAGAACCCCTCTGGTAAACACTGCTCGAGGCTATTGCAGGTGCCAATCTCTTTTTTGTAGAAAGGTATGGTATTGAAGGTCGAGTGATGGAAATTGACATGAGGTACGGCTATTATGCGAGTCGTGCATTAGCCAAGACGCCTCGCATCCTATCGTGGCGGGAGCACGATTCCGATGCAGCCTACTTGCCATGTCCAATTTGATCCATAATGTAGCCGATGCCGAGATTATGCAAGTTCCTCACAGCATCGCCTGTAAGCCAAACGCCACGTGGGTCCGGGGTTATCTCAGCAGCCTGTTCTAAGATGATGGACTGGTTGTCAAAAATTAGCATGTACAGACCACCTCATTGACATTATCCCCAAGTTGATCAAATTGAAAGCATGTGGCATGGTTATTGACTTACGCGAACTCGGTGTTGCGCCACCGACAAGCCGAGGGCAAGGCCTGACGGCCCGCCGCCGACAATGATCACTTGTGTTTCTTCCATGTTTACTGATGGAAGTTGAAATTTAGTTTTATTGTCTCTCATGCAATGTGATTGGAAACATCGGCAGGCTTCCGATGGACTTGATATTTGATATTCTGAGTACCAAAATGTAAGGCAGATATCAGAAGAGCCGTAGGCACGACCCTGTTCACGGCTGCTACAGAGGTGGCTTTCTCCGGTACTTAGCAGATGATCAACGATAATTTGAGGATTGGTTAATGAGACTAGCTTAGTTACCCACAAGAGATACTTCACAAGAGATCTTTTACATAGGTCGCAACCTCCACAAGTTCCGCTCCCTTCCTGGGTGGGCATTATCTGCCAAGCCCCGCAGGAGATTAGCAATACTCCGGGGGACCGGTTGTTTCTTAGCTCAGTCCGCAAACAGGTACTCGGAGGCAACAGAACAACCACGTCTGTCATTCGAGGGAATTGATCACGAAAACCCATATTCCCTTTGGAGAGTTCAGAACTCCGGGAATTGGTCCCCGACCGACAATCCCTAGCGGGAGTCACGATTGCCCCGAGCGCCGGTCCCCCCGAAAGCAGGCAACGCCAGATCTAAACCTTATAACTAATCTATAGTCGCAGTCAAGCGTTTTGAACATTAGCATTAAGCGTCCATGGCCCCGGAAATAAATCAAGTTAATGGAGGATTTCGCAGTCCGTACGGTGCTACATTGGCACATTTCATACCAGTAAACGGTCTCATATTAAGCCGGGTCGGATTGTCTACAGTAGATGAGCCCCCAAAGCTGCAGCACACTAAGCCCGCTATAGCTACAGGGATGACATCACCAAGGACTTATACATTTATGGGGCGAGGTTGTTCTTCATAGACCTAGCGCAGATGTTCGGACAACGACCATCTAGGTGGTCAGAAAACTGTAATCAAGTTGTTCCGATAGTCTTTTGACCTGATCTACGTGGTAACTTCTTCGGAAGCAAGCGGGGTTACCGGCGGGTGTCTAACCATATGCTAGCACCCGATGGTAACTTTGAAGCGCGCTTCGCACCACAACACGGCGCACACAACTTGTAACTAGCCAGGATATATGTTAGTGATGCCGAGCTTTATTTCGAAGCACTCACGTTGAACTCTTCTGCCCAAACGGATACGGCGTTACATGTGTGACGTCAGGTGAGGGAGCTGATTTGGAAGTGAAATCCAGAAAGTGAAATACGGCGTGGGCGCTCCATGAGCTACTTGTTCTAACATTCAAGTAGCTCCAGTTGTCGCTTCTTTCGCACCATGTCACTGACACTACAAGTTCTTCTATTTTGTCTCTCTAAATTTCCCAAGCCCATTCGCGAATCCATTATGCCCAACATGCGCATCCCGTCCATCGCCAATGACCCATCCAAGGTTCAGCTATCCCGCCCGACGCATGTCTACGTAGATCACCCGAACCTTGATGAGTTTGCCAAATTTGCTGTCGACTTTGGCTTCACCGAGGAGGCTCGAAACAAAGAGATAATCTATTTTCGCGGCTATGGTAAGGATCCATATGTCTATGTCGCCTGCCAGAGCAAGGACGGTAAGCCGAGATTCCGTGGTGCTGCCTTCGTTGCCGCCTCACAGGAGGAGTTCGATAAAGCGGCCCAACTTGAAGGTGCCCGACTTGGATCAATCCAATTCGCCCCTGGCGGTGGCAGTATCATCACCCTTAATCGACCTGACGAAACTTATTTCTATGTTGTCTTTGGCCAGCGAGAACGTGAGGTGGGCCAACAGGAGCCCACTGCGACGCACGAGAAGCACGGTCCTTTGAACAAGGCATTTGAGAAGCCTTGGCGAGGTAAGCAAGCTATTCTAACAAAAAGAACATGTGCTGTGACTGAGAAGATCTATGAAGGGATGTTCCAGCGCTACCACCCGGGCCCTGCACTTGTCCATAAGTTGGGTCACTACGGGTATGTTGTTCCTGATTTCGACAACGAGCTGGCGTGGTATACGGAAAACTTCAAATTCGTACCGTCGGATATCCCTTACCACTGGGCCTTTGACAATTTAGACGTAATGGTGTTTTTTCACCTCGACCTTGGCGAAGAGTTCTCTGACCACCACTGCTTCTTCATGCAGCGAGCTGAACCTCACGTGAGAAGAACCTTCTGCCATCACATGTCTTTTGAGGTGGCCGACTTTGATATTCAGCTTCTTGGCCACGACTGGCTTGCCAAGAAAGGCTGGCATAGCATCTGGGGCGTTGGCCGCCATGTGTTAGGGAGCCAGATATTTGACTACTGGGCCGACCCCAACGGCTTCAAGATTGAGTACTACGTTGATGATGATATCGTCAACAAACACACGCCGACTACGAGGTCTGTGGTCGGTCCTATGTCTATCTGGTGTCCCGAGATCCCTAAGGATTTTGGAGGCAAGGTTGATTAAGCAGAAGTGTCAAATAAGGTGGGTTCAAATGCGGATCTCTAAGTGCATAGGCTATGTACGGTGAAAGCATATAGTCAATAAATTGTGATGACCGAAATGGGATTGGACTGATTGACCTGTACTATGTGCAATGGTAGTACGATCCTCGATCTAAGCGTTGTGGCGCCATGTAGAGGTGGAGGGCGATGATTGGCCGAAATAGATGCGCTGCGACCAAGTTCTTTAAAAAGAGGCCGCGGCTAAAATTAGAGCAGCTCCCAAGCAAGGCCAGATGATGCCGACTGACACCGCTCGGTTCGGTTGATTGGGACCGATCCAAAGTTTCAGCCAAACAAGGTTGCCGATGCGCATCCACGCTGGCTGACCGGGAACCTGATGAAACTTATAAAAGATAAGGAAGCAAGGCTTTGAAGTTGTTCTAGAGAAGGTTTTTCACCGGTGACGTCCTGCTGAAAGGACGCGGCACTTAAGATCTGGTTGACTTATATGACGAGGACACATATTTCCAGCGAGGTTATTGAAAGGCTGGGAAGCTTGACCATGGTCGCAGCTACAGTGCTCCAGACCAACTGCTAGAACTAACTCGTGTATCAAAAAGCTAGCGGGGCAGCACGATGGACTTTTCAAGACAACAGTTCAGCCTCAAAGCATTCTGCATTGATAGGGCTCTTGAAGATAGAAGGTTCATCATGTTTTTACAAAGTCATTCCTTTCTCAAGCAACATCTGCGGTGGCCACGAAATGGTATGTAGGTCAATCAATGCGCCTATGGTCGTCGATGTGTCCGATGTCAAGGGGAGGTGGGACTTGGTATTGGGAACTTGATAATCGAGTTCGGGATCCAGAGGCGAGCCATGGAAATCGTGATTAGCGTGAAGACCGGCAGAACATGACACCATGATCATAGCCTCGTATTTTTCGTAGCCTGTCAGGTGTCATGTCGGCATTTACCACGAGGAACTTGCCATCTCGGCGGTTGAGAAAGACACATGCCGTGCCAAGCAAAACGCATATACCCCTGTCGGAAGAAGCCCATGCCTGCAATAAACCGTAGAATATGTGCACAGGAGCCCACTTTCTAAACAGCGAGAGCATTGTGGTCGACCCAAGTCACCTGGAAGAGTGGCTATCAAATGAGCCTACTTCCGAATGAAGTTATGGCAATTCCGGGTCTGCGTGTGACTCTTGTCTGACGACTGGAGTCTGGACTGATGCCATAGTAACAGATGTGAAGAACTTTTCGAGACACGTCTGTTGAGCTTCGTGAAGCCTGGAGTGGCTGATGAAAGAATAATCCGATCTGGGCTGTTTTGGTAGTTTCAAAGCTGCGAGGCAGGCCGAAGAAATCGGCATGCCCCAATTCACCGACGGAATCGGGCTTTAAGAGGCATGGAGCCTCGGATGAACTCAACGCAGAGGCTAAAAGGTAATAGCCGATAGACTAGCTCAACTTGAATGAGGCTTCTTCATGACCCGGGAACAACGGAGATATCAGTATGCCTACGAATGAACACTAGTAATGATAGTGGGTGTTCCGGGTAGGATGTTGTAGTTATCGTAAGCCCTTGCCCGGAGGAACAGCCCAATAACAACTCGTCCAACCGACCCGAGAAAGTTTGTAAGGAAATTCAAAGTTGGTAGCAAAAATCAATGGCGTAGTCGCAACTCTGGTAAGATAACAGCCCTATCAACAAGGAACCGCTGCCGTCATAACGTGTCTAGAAAGTAAAAGATTACTCCTTTATCACTCGTGGTCTCCCCGCCCTCCAACAGCTTGTCGTCTCTCGTAAATTACTAGAAGATATTCGATTACCTTACAGCTAGCCAATGTCGCTCTTCTCTCATCTTGTCCGCTTTGAGAGCGAAGAAGATGGCGCTGCCTATTTCGCTGATCTAGGCCTCGATGCTGATGGGCCGCCGCCCCTGGGGGCAGAACTCACAGGCGCCAAAACCATAGGAGGCCTTTAAAGTAAATCTGACCAAAAGATTGTTACTGTGCACAGGGTAAGCTTACAATACGACGATGATGGCGATCCCTTAGCTCGTGGTTCCTACATTGTATCCCTTTTCCCTCTACCTTCTTGAGCGACATGTCCTTAACTCGGTAAACAAAACTGCATGCTAAGTCTAACTAATAGCTGCTACCGCCGCTTACTCTAGACACACTTCCAATCTACTGCGTCGGTCTTAATTACCCCAGTCATGCCAAAGAAGCCAGTGTGAACCTCTGTGTGCGAAGTAATGCTAGCCAGCTTGTTGCTGATAATCTTTACCTATGGCTAGCTTGAAATTAGCCTCCTAGATTATGAGGTAACAGAACACCCTGTTTATGTATATTTAGCCAGCGTTGTTATAACTCATTCACTGACATATCTTTGCGTTGATTCTTTGCAGGGCGAGCTAGTCTTTGTCACCTCAAAGGACGCCAAGAACGTGTCAGTATCGGAGGCGAAGGATTACATCTTGGGATATACTGTTGGCAACGACCTGACCTACCGCATATATCAGCTACCCCGCTACTCAGCAGGCCAACTCTTCTTCGCGAAAGCATTTGATAAGTGTGCGCGAATTGGTCCCACGTTGATCAGTCCGGCCGTCTTCGGAGACGGCTCCTCCTTCAACGTCGTTACTAAAGTGAACGGCGAAGTCCGGCAAACCGCCGAGTTTACAAAGGACATGGTTTTCAATCCGGAGCAGATCCTAAGCCACATGAGTCAAGGTAAGCCGCAATCTACGTACCTCACATATCATTTGCACTGCGAGGAAAGAGTACTGATTAGTATCCTGATTTTTAGGCACTACAATTCCCACTGGCACGGCTGTTATGATGGGTACGCCTGACGGAATAGGGGCGTTTCACCAACCCAAAAAGCTTCTACAGGATGGCGATGTAATTGAGGTGGAGATGAGGAAAGTTGGTATCCTAAAAAAACACTTGAAGTTCGAGTAAGTACTATTTAAGAAATAATTCTCTAACTTAATAATCAGTACTGATGAGTTTCTTGGAAGAGTATCTCTCTATAACCGTTTGATTGTTTTCTTGCAATGGGTTGTAGTGTCGATACTAGGTGGATTTGACGTACTATTTATTTTCTACTTTTCAAGATGCGTAGAATGAAACTTTGTCGTGGGGTTGCTTCCGCGACACCTCATACATCCATCTGGTGTGGCGAATAGTCAAAAAAGCCTACTGCAAGACATGTCCTCTAGGTTCATTGCTCGGAGTTTGCAATGCAATTGACAACCCAGGAAATGGTCTTTTTAGTGTAAACGTAGGTGTTTAAGCTGGATTGAAACTTTTGACGCCTTGCCAAACTGTTACGGTCAGATATCCGACAATAGTGTTTTCTGCTAACAGGTAGCTGAGGTCGATACTTAAATAACAGTAACTGGTTCGTGTTGGCTTGTTGGTAATCTTGCTGGTCTGTTAGGCATACGGTGATCAGTCGTATATTCGGTAGGCGTAGGTAGCTCGTATAGCTTTACAACAGAAGGATAATCTAAGAGTTACTTATGGTAGAGTGAATCACGAAGTTAATTACTCAAGAGCTATAGAAGGTATCTAGTCTGTCTCCTACGTTAAGTATTATACTCTCTTACCTTCCTTAGATTACTACCTGTAGTTAGTGATCCTTAGTGTTAGATTAGTGTTACGGTCAGATATCCGACAGTGGTGTTTTCTACTAACAGGTAGCTAAGGTCGATACTTAAATAACAGTAACTCGGTCTTATTAGCTTGTTAGTAATCTTACTGGTCTGTTAGGTATACGGTGATTAGTCGTATACTTAATAGGCGTAGGTAGCTCGTATAGCTTTATAACAGAAGGATAATCTAAAAGTTACTTATAGTAAAGTAAATCACGAAGTTAATTACTAAAGAGCTATAAAAGGTATCTAGTTTGTCTCCTACGTTAAGTATTATACTCTATTACCTTCCTTAAATTACTACCTATAGTTAGTAATTCTTAGTGTTAGATTAGTTAGGTAGGTTACTAATCCTTACTAAGGGATTATATTAGATTACTACTAATCCTTACTAATCTATTACGTAACCTTCCTTAGTTCTTCTATTCTAAGTCCGGTTTATACTATAGTCCTATATACGTAGGTAACTATTTCCTGTTAGTCGGTCTTATAAAGGGTGCTTTAGGCTACACTAGTTACTAACCGTCCTTAGGTCGTAACATTAGGTCTCCTCTTTAAGGTCTAAATCCTACAGACCGCTATAAGTATATTACTTCTCTTAGGTTAAAGGGGGTTAATTATACTTCCTTAATAATACTAATACTATATCTAGTCGCGTAAGTAAACAAAAGGCGGATTCTAAAATTTCTTAGAAAACCTATAAACGTTATTCCCTTACTAAAGCGGTTAAACGTTTTAGGGTCGACGTTATGCCTTATACTTATTATTTTAAGTTAAATAAGGTCTATAAAATAGCTAAGGAGTTATTACGTTATAGTAAGTATATTTATACCGGTTATAGCTAGTATAATAGTAATAATGTTATAAGCGCTTATAAGTTTTTCTTTTTAGAGTTTTTATAGTAGGGTAGCTAATCCTATTAGTAAATCGTTATATATTAAAGTAATAGAAGTTTAAAGAGGAGGAGTAAAAGGCTAAGGAGGAGATAAAAATTCTTTAAACTTAACTTACTACTGCCTTAGGTCGCTTATCTTACCTCTAGAGGCAAAAGCGTTTCTTAAAGGATTATAGATCTAAGTTAATTTACTATAGAATATAATCTTTAGATAAGTTAGAGGTAAAGGATAAAGAGGTAGCTAATATAAAGGCTAGAGTTAAGCGTGATCTTATAGCTTAGGGCGCTAGTAATATACTTAACTAAAGTTTGTTAGGTATTAGTCCGGAGTTTACTAATCTTAGTCCTTTAAGCCTGCTTTATAATACCGCTAGAGTATTGTTTAGTAATACTAAAGGTTCTTAAGAGGTTCTTATAAATTGTCTTTATAGCCGTATTCTTTTTATTTAATAAGATATTACTTTTCTTTATCTTTTTCTTATTTATTAATAATTTATTTAACTTTATACTTTAGTTTATTTAGTTTTATAATAATATAGTCGTTAGTATTTAATCCTTACGGTACTAGTTTAAGTAAAGCGATATAAAAGACTAAGTAGATTTTTATTATATCTAGTAAGTTAAGTTTAAAGTTAACGTCTAAGACTTTCTAAATAATTTTAAAAGGTCTAAGTTTTTTATAATCTAATTTATTACTTAGTTATTTTATTTTAATATTACGTTATAAAAGATACGCGCTATCTCCTTCTTTAAAGGTTAGTCCCTTAACCCTTAATGTGTTAGTATATTTCTTTATTTATACCCTAATAAATTTAAGATCTTTAGCGATATTTTCTTAGATTTCTTATAATTTATTATAATCTACTATAGCTTTTAGTACTTATAGTCCTTATTAAGGTTCTCTATATACCGTGGGCTTAAATCCGTAATTTAGGTAGAATAAGGAGTTTAGTATGCTTTCTCTAATAGTACTATTATAAGCGAATTAGGCTATTAGTAATAGTAGTACCTAATTATCTTAGTTATAGTTAACATAATATCGTAAATACTACTTTAGTATCTAGTTAATTCGTTCGGTTTGTCTGTTAGTTTATAAATAAAAAGCGGTTAATAGCTTATAATTAGCTCCTAGTTATAAAATTAAGGATTTCTAGAACTTAGATATAAATAATTTATCTCTATTAGATATAATTTCCTTAGGTAATCCGTGGTTACTAACGATATATTTTAAAAACGTATACGCTAGGTCTTCTGCCGTACTTAACTCTAAGTATAGGATAAAGTATACGTATTTCGTAAGTTAGTTAACAATAACTAATATGCTATTATAGTAGGTTTTTATAAGTAGTTCTCTTAACTTAGGGAGTTTAATAATAAAGTCTAAAGAGATTAAGTACTAGGCTTCTGGTGGCGCTAATAGTAGTTATAACTGTCCGTATAGCTTATACAGACTGTTCTTACTTTTCTTATATATTTTATAGTCCTTAATTACTAAAGCTACTTCTTATTATATAACCTTCTAATTATAGTGTTATCTAATTTACATAAAGGTTTTTGTTACACCTTAGTGTCTATATGCCTTAACACCGTAAATTTCTTTAATTCGTTTAGGCGTTATTCTACTAGTCAGGCTGGTATTAACGCGTCTACTAATTATTAAGAGTTTCTATACTAGTATAAGGTCACCTTAGTTATCTTACTTTAAGATAATAAGTGTTTCTTTTAGTACTAGGACCTTATGGTCTAGTCTTTAGCTTAAGGCATTAGCTCTACTGTTCTCTATTCCTTTAATATAGATAATTTAGAAGTTAAATTTAGAAAGGAATTCAGACTATTAGATCTATCTTTTGTTTAGGACTTTTAATATAGTAAAGTAGGCTAGATTCTTATAATCTATATAAACCTTAACTTTGTGCTTAGTACCAGATAGTTAAGGTTTTTATTCTTTAAATGCTTTAATAATTACACTTAGAATATATAGGTAATATTCTTAGATAGTTATAGGGAAGTAAAGAGACTTAGTGAGAGTAGAGGTAGAAAGATAAGGTTATTGTATTAATAAATACGATATCTTCTTATTATATCCTTCTAAAAGGTGGGAATATCTTAGGTTTATATCTTTTCCTTAATATCTTATTAGTAATGTGATTATCTAATAAAAAATATCTTATCTGGAATCTAGGAGTTAGTTTTCTAGAATCTAGGGTTAACTAGATCTAAGACTGGAATTCTAGGGTTAACCTAATTCTTAACTGGTCTTTTCTAGATGTTACGGTCAGATATCCGACAGTGGTGGTGTCTGTTAATAGACAGCTAAGGTCGATACTTAAATAACAGTAACTAGGTCTTATTAGCTTGTTAGTAATCTTGCTGGTCTGTTAGGCACTCGGTGATCAGTCGTATACTTAGTAGGCGTAGGTAGCTCGTATAGCTTCACAACAGAAGGATAATCTAAGAGTCACTTATAGTAAAGTAAATCACGAAGTTAATTGCTAAAGAGCTATAGAAGTCTGTTCCTTAAGTGCGTCCAAGTCTATCCTATATACAGTCCCGTGGTTAGGTGTGCCTGTTAGCTATGTTAGATATCCTGAATATCTATTCTATCCTGCTAGATTATTTAGATATCTCCTATATCCGACATATCCTTATCTTATCTTTACGTGACCTGTACTATAGTTCTTCCTGTCCGGGGAGTCATCTGTTAGCCCTTAGGTTTCTGTTTATATAAATACTATGCCGCCCTTATCCCTAGTAGGGCTGCCTTACTTATAACTTATTAGGTCGTAATATTAGGTCTCCTCTTAAAAGGTCTTATCCTTAAGACCACATAAGTAGGTAGTGTCTCCTAGGTTAGGGAGCTATTAAACTTACTTCCTTTAATAATGCTTACACTATGTTAGGTCGCGTTAAAAAACGAAAGGCTACAGCTTTGCCAGCCAGTCGTGCTAAGAAAACTAAGTAACGCGACTCTCTTTTAAGTCTTATTTTAGGCAATCGTGTCGTTATGCCTGTTTATTCTTCCTGTAAGGTTTAGGGTTTCTCCTTATGTAAGGCCTCACCTTCTGACTCTTCTTGTTATGCTGAGTGTGTCCGTAGTGGTAAATCGTACTGCGATCTTTAGGGTCTTTCGGCTTAACAGCTTCGTCGCATTAGCGATCAGTATCAGAAGCTTAAAGATGCCTTAGAGAAAGCGGAAGAAGAACGTCGCGCTTTAGACGCTAAAGTGGAGCGTCTTTAAAAACAAAAGAAGATATAGTTTAAGAAAATGATGCGCGCGGTGCGTCGTGGTATCGACAGTGTTAAAGAGTTGGAGCGCGTGGAGAAGGAGGAGGCAGAGGCCGAGCAGCTTTAATAGGAGGGGGCTCGCCTGCCTTCTGCTGGTTCTAATCATCTTCCGGAGGATTTCGTTAGGGACTAAGACGCTATCTACGGGGGTGTCGCCTTATCGCCCTTAGTGTTAGCTAAGTTTAGTTTGCTAGAGCCAGGGTCGACTAGTAGTCCTAAAGCAGCTGTTAGGAGTGCTAGAGGTTCTTAATTAGTTCCTATAAGTTGTCCTTATGTCCGTATCCTTTCTATTTAATAAGATATTATGTTTCTCTGTTTTCTTCTCGTTTGTTAATAATTCGTTTAACTTCGTACTCTAGTTCGTTAGGTTCCATAATAATACAGTCGTTAGTATTTAATCCTCGCGGTACTGGTTTAAGCAGAGCGATATAAAAGACTAAATAGATTTTTATTATGTCTAGTAAGTTAAGTTTAAAGTTAACGTCTAAGACTTTCTAAATGATTTTAAAGGGTCTAAGTTTTTTATAATCTAATTTATTACTTAGCCGTTTTGTTTTAATGTTACGTTGTAAAAGATACGCGCTATCTCCCTCTTTAAAGGTTAGTCCCTTAACCCTTAATGTGTTAGCATATTTCTTTATTCGTGCTTTAATAAATTCAAGATCTTTAGCGACATTTTCTTAGATTTCTCGTAATTTATTATAATCTACTACAGCCTTTAGTACTTATAGTCCTTATTAAGGTTCTCTATATGCCGTAGGCTTAAATCTGTAATTTAGGTAGAATAGGGAGTTTAGTATGCTTTCTCCTATAGCACTATTATAGGCGAATTAGGCTATTAGTAGTAGTAGTACCTAATTGTCTTAGTCGTAGTTAACATAACATCGTAGATACTGTTTAAGTATCTAGTTAATTCGTTTGGTTTATCCGTCGGTTTACAGGTAAAAAGCGGTTAATAGCTTATAATTAGCTTTTAGTTATAAAATTAGGGATTTCTAAAACTTAGATGTAAACAGTTTGTCTCTATTGGACACGATTTTCTTAGGCAATCCGTAGTTACTAACGATGTATTTTAAAAATGTGTACGCTAGGTCTTCTGCCGTGCTTAATTCTAAGTACGGGATAAAGTATGCGTATTTCGTAAGTCGGTTAACGATAACTAATATGCTGTTATAGTAGGTTTTCGTGAGTGGTTCTCTTAACTTAGGGAGTTTGACGATAAAGTCTAAAGAGATTAAGTGCCAGGCTTCTGGTGGCGCTGGTAGCGGTTGTAATTGTCCGTATGGCTTGTGCGGACTGTTCTTACTTTTCTTACATATTTCGCAATCCTTAATTACTAAAGCAACTTCTTGTCGTGTAACCTTCTGGTCGTAATGTTGTCTGATTCGCTTAAAGGTTTTTGTTACACCTTAGTGTCTATGTGCTCTAATACCGTGAATTTCTCTAATTTGTTTAGGCGTTATTCTGCCAGTCGGGCTGGTATTAACGCGTCTACTAATTATTAAGAGTTTCTATGCTGGTATAAGGTCACCTTTATTATCTTGCTTTAGGATAATAAGTGTTTCTTTTAGTACTAGGACCTTATGGTCCGGTCTTCGGCTTAAGGCATTAGCTCTACCGTTCTCTGTTCCTTTAATATAGATAATTCGGAAGTTAAATTCAGAAAGGAATTCAGACTATTAGATCTGTCTTTTGTTTAGGACTTTTAATATAGTGAAGTAGGCTAGGTTTTTATAATCTATATAAACCTTAACTTCGTGCTTAGTGCCGGATAGTTAAGGTTTTTATTCTTTAAATGCTTTAATAATTACCATAAGTTCCTTATTATAGATCTAGTAATTAAGTTCGGGTCCGCTAAGTTTTCGTAAGAAGAATGCATAAGGGTGCAGTTTTCCTTCTTTATCGCGTTGTCTAAGTTATTTACCGATAGCGTAGTCTAAAGCGTTAGTTTCTAATTTAAAGGGTTTTCTTAGGTCTGGAATAACTAAAACTGGTTCTGAGAGGACTTATTGCTTAATGTCCTTAAAGGCTTCTTCTTGTTCGCTAGTCTATTCGAAAGGGGTATCTTTTTGTGTAAGCTTAATAAGGGGGTTAATTTTGCCGGAATATCCTTTAAGGAATCGTCAATAAAAGTTAACGAATCTAAGGAACGACTAAATGTCTTTAACATTCTGGGGTTAAGGCCAGTCTTTTACTGCCGCAATCTTCCTATTTTCTATCCTAATTTCACTAGGCGTAATAGTAAATCCTAAGAAGTTAACTTGTTAACTATGGAATACACTTTTCTTGGGTTTAACTAAGAGCTTAGCTTCTTATAGCTTCTAGAGTACTTAGTGAACGTGCTTCTTATGTTCTTTAAGGTTGTAAGAGTAGATTAAAATATCGTCTAGGTAAACGACGACGAATACATCTAAGAATTCTCGTAGTACGTAGTTAATTATAGTCTAAAAGGTTGCTAGGGCGTTAGTAAGTCCGAAAGGCATAACAAGGTACTTAAAGTTACCTTTTCTAGTATAGAAAGCAGTTTTTTACTCTTTGCCTTCTTTTATCCTAATTAGGTTGTAGGCACCCTTAAGATCTAGGGCCGTAAACTATTTTGCGTTGTAAAGTTAATCTTAAAGTTCTAAGATTAAAGGTAAAGGGTAGCAGTTCTTAATAGTAATATCGTTAAGTTATTAGTAGTTAACATAAAGTTATAGTTTGCTATTCTTCTTTAGTATAAACAAGATTAAGTATCCTGCTAGGGATATAGATAGTCAGATGTAACCTTTTTAAAGGTTTTTAGTAAGGTACTTGTTGAGTGCCTCCTGCTCCGTTTCGTTTAGTCTATATATCTTATGGAACTTTAGGTGTTCGCCTTCTTTAAGCGGTATCTCGTGGTCGTACGAGCTATGCTTTAGTAAGCCTGTTTCTAGTTCTTTAGCAAACAGCTTCTGATACCTGCGGTATTCTTTTAGGATCGGGGAGAGTCGTTCTTCTTCCCGCTAATCGTTAATAAAGGACTTAAATCGCTTATCTTTCGTAGGTTCGACCTTTCTAATATAAGTAATATACCTTAGTCGCTTAGATTCGCTTAGGGGTTATAACGTGTAACGCTTCCTTACAGCTAAATCATCTTCCTATTAAAGTTAGCCTGTCCTCTAATTTATTATTAGGTTATGCTTTTATAACTATAGAATTCCTAGGATAACATCGTTATCTCCTATCTCCGTTATATCAAAGACAAGTTGTTCTTAACGGTTATAGGTAACTATAGGGAGTTACGCTGTCTCTAATTTAATAGTGCCTCTACCGTACTTAACTTTTTCTCCTTTAACGGTTCGTAGCTAGTATGTTTGTTTCTTCTTCTTCTATAGTATTCTTTATCTATTTACCTATCGTAGTAACATAAAGTTTCCTTATGCTCCGGAATTAATTATTACGATTACGGGCTAATTATTAATCCTTACTTCGATTAGTAGGTGCTTGTTGTTACTTATGTCTGTTAAGCAGAGGAATTTTTCCTCTCTTGCCTCCTGTAACACCTCTACAGTTAGCGTCTGTCGTTTTTTAACTGTTTGCGACTTGCGATCTTAAGCCTTAGAGGGCTAGGTCTGTCCTTAACCTTTCCTTGCTTCTTAAGTTCCTGCTTCCTGTACCTCTAAGCTTCTGCTTTAGGTACGTAGTATAGTCTGCATTTATCTGTTTAGTAATCCTCCTAGTAAGTAATTGTCTTATTAAGGCACTTTATAGGGTACGCTAGGCTAGGCGTAAACGTCGTAACGTTCTGTTCGTCCAGGCTTCTGAATTCCTATAGTGCTAACTGGCTGTCTAGGTAGACTTCCGGGATAGCGTCGGTGCTATATCTTTTAGGAAAGAACTAGTGTTTGTACTTTTGTGCTATGTGGTTGATACAGTAGTCTTAAATGCATTCCGCCCAGAATATCGTTTAGTGTAGACGATGTTCGGGGTTTAGAATCGCGTGGTCTCTAAGTCGTAAAGGAGTGGTAGAC
This sequence comes from Colletotrichum incanum, assembly GCA_001625285.1. NCBI lineage: Eukaryota > Fungi > Ascomycota > Sordariomycetes > Glomerellales > Glomerellaceae > Colletotrichum > Colletotrichum incanum. The sequence goes on from LFIW01001435.1 coordinate 22,157, forward strand.
TGTATAGCGGCTTAATATATACGTAGTCCGTACAGTTCGATTTACTAACTATCTTAATCCGGGTAGACGGTCTTTCTTATAATTCTTTAGGGGATATCGTTTTCTTTTTTATCTTCGCTAGAGGTGTCGTTAATACTTAGGGTCCTCTAAAGCGTCCTTTAGGGTTCCGTAATAACATTTAAGCTAGTGGCCTCTAAGGCGTAGGATAAAGTGTCGTAGTACTGGTAGTTATCGGCTGCTTACTGTAGCTGCCTTTAGTACTGTAGTAGAATCTTAATAGCAGTTCTAGTAGTGTCTAAGATAGATAATTTAGGGTATACCGTAGAGGGTGTCTATACTCGGTATTCCTAGATTTATAGCATCTTATTAAGTTATTCTTAGGCCTTTCTAGCTATCTTTTAGTTAAGGGTCTTCCTGCCTACTGCTAGGGTTTTAACCGCTTATCCTTATTCTTTTCTTAGTTCCTTCTAAAGTTCTTCCTTAAGTTCCCTTAACTTTCAGAGGTCGTTTTAAGCGTTTAGGCGTTATCTGATGCGTTAAATTACTACGTAAAGGGTTTAGCTTAATTCAGGCTTCTCTAGCAATCGTTAGATCCTAATAACACACGTATTCTGTAAGTTATAGATACATCGCAGATTGTGTTTATCTACGTTAATAGGTCCGTAGGCTTTCTGGTTCTGGCTTAGGGTCGTAAGTTAGTTTATAGCGTAAACTAGGTCCCTAGAGCATAGGGGATCGTAAAGGGTGTCGTTCTTCTAGATTTTCCCTTAATCTATAAGTTTTCGCATTTCCTAAGTTAACTTACGACGTTATTCTAAAGTAAGTCGCTAGGGTCTCTGGTTTCTTAGTTTTTCGATCTTAACTAAGTTATATACGTCCCTAAGATCTAGGATCGTAATCTGTTTATAGCCCGCAGTAAGGGTTTTCTTAGGTAGCTCCTTAGGGTACCAGCCTGCTTATTCCTTACTGTCTTAGTACGTAGCATAGTTATCGTTATAGCAGGCGGTCCAGGTAAGTTATGCGTAGGGGGTCTTCTATGTTATACTAAGGTTTTTAGCTTTTTTAGGTACTAGACGGAATCCTTCCTTCTTAGGGCTTCTGCACTCGCTAGCATAGTGTCCTATCTTGTCGTAGTTATAGCACTTAACGTTCTTAGTGTCCTGCCTCTAGGGGCGTTCCTTCTAAGTAGCACTTAGGTCTATTAGTCCGCTATAGTGTCCGTAGGCAGTACTTTAGTTGTTTTTCTAGTGGTTACTAGGCTGTATGGACTTAGGTCCTTGTGGCACGTACTTCCTGCTGATGTTAGGTTTAGCGTAGCTGGTCCGGCTGGGTTGCCCTTTCCGTTCGAGGCGTCGTTCGTACAGTCGGTTGTCGATCTTAACAGCCTTCTTAACGTATTTATAGAGTTCGTTAGGTCGGTCGTCCTTAGACAGCTTGTCCTTTACTTCGTCCTTAAGTCCTTAGTAGAATTTGGCTATAAGGGCTTCCTTGCCCTAGTCTAGTTTAGACGTGATTTGTCGGAACTTAGTTGCGTACTTGCTGGCTAACCCCTTCTAGGTTAGTGTTATAAGCTTTCGTTCGGCTACTTGTTTTTCGTCTGTGTCTCCGAAAGTTTCCTTAAGACGTTTCTTAAAGTGGTCGAAGTTTCTGAAGATTTTCTTAGTCTCGTTATCTTGGCTATCCACGCTGTTTTCCAGGTGGTCTCGCATAGTGGGTTCAAACCATGCTAAGGCGTCTTTCTTCAGGAATAAGGCCGTATAATAAACTTTGTCAGCTTCCATAGTAAAAGAGCTACTGTAGAACCTAAGATATGCTCTGGTCCTGGTAAGGTATCCTTAAAGAGTTCCTAGCGTTCTATCGAACGGATCTGGGTTAGGGTATTTAGCTCGTAGGGCCTGAACCGATCGTAGAGCTAAGATTTAAGCGGCAAGTTATTCGTTCTCAGCTCTTAGCTGGGCTAATATCTCGTATAGCTGCTGGTTGTTCGGCGGTAGTGCCGTTGCGGCGGCCCTGGGCACCGGGGTAGCAGGTGCGGCCGGGGGTCGCGGAGTTGTAGCAGTGTTGTTAGTCGATATATTGCTAGGTTTTTATACTGTTAAGTAAGTATTAAGGTTAACTTACTAAACAGGAGTAATTAAAGTGTTACGGTTAGATATCCGACAGTAGTAGTGTCTGTTAATAGACAGCTAAGGTCGATACTTAAATAACAGTAACTAGGTCTTATTGGCTTGTTGGTAATCTTGCTGGTCTGTTAGGCACTTAGTAATCAGTTATATACTTAGTAGGCGTAGGTAGCTCGTATAGCTTTATAACAGAAGGATAATCTAAGAGTCACTTATGGTAGAGTAAATCACAAAGTTAATTACTAAAGAGCTATAGAAGTCTGTTCCTTAAGTGCGTCTAAGTCTATCCTATATACAGTCCCGTGGTTAGGTGTGCCTGTTAGCTATATTAGATATCCTGAATATCTATTCTATCCTGCTGGATCATTTGGATATCTCCTATATCCGACATATCCTTATCTTATCTTCACGTGACCTGTACCATAGTTCTTCCTGTCCGGGGAGTTATCTGTCAGCCCTTAGGTTTCTGTCCATACAAATGCTGTGCCGCCCTCATCCCTAGTAGGGCTGCCTTGCTTGTAACTTATTAGGTCGTAACACTAGACTGCCTTTATTGTTATAAGTATATCTTGTATATAGACAAGTTATATACGGTTATAAAGCTCCTTTTTTACTTAATCTAAATATAGATATAGTAAGTTTATATAGTTATTAGATATAAGCGTATAATTAGATAAGATAAGAATTCTTATATTAAATCTTATTCTTAGTATAAAGTATTATTCTTTTAGCTTCTAGCTAAGGTAAAGTTAAAGCTTATTAAGGAGGCTAAGGCAGTAGTAAAAGAGAGTACCTAATAAGGGAAAACACCTAAAAAAAAGCTAGCTAGGGCTTTTTTAATAACGCTTAGGAACGCGTTATAAAGGGTATAAAAGATAAACCCTAGAATACTAAAGTAGGTTAGAAAGTTCTTAAAGAGAGTTAACTTAGCTTTACTAAGAAAATATATATAGTAACTATATAATTTATTTTTATAGAAGCAGGCTAGTATACTAGCCTAGCTATAAATAGGAATAATAAGGCTTAACTAGTACCTACACTAGATTAAGACGGCCGCCTTAGATTAATATATATATAGATAAGTAATAAAGACAGTTAAGTATTTTCTTTTTTATTACACCTAATAAACAGTATAACGCATACTAATAAATTAATAAACTAATACGTATAAAGGTAACCTGTTATTTTAATTAGACAGAAAGGCCGTATTAGACCCTAACGACTAGTTACTATATATAGATATCGTAAGAGAAACAGTAAAGTTTACTATAGTAACAGGACGACTTAATATATAGGTTAACTAAACATAGGACAGGAACAGCATAACATTATATTACTAATATTAACTACTAACTAACCCTATACGCACCCTTATACTACTAACAGCAGGGCTTACTTCAGCCGCTAAAGATAGGGACCTAAACACTTAGAGGAAGTGCTCTAAGATGGCCTACTACTAACCTCACGAGAAATTGTAATTATCAGAAGGCGTAATTAAAGATAACGCAGACGGAAGTAGATTTTATACACAGGGCTTATTTTAAGACTAAAGTAAAACCTTAACAAGGGAAGCATGTAAGATACATAGACGTTAGAGCCCTTTATGGCTTAGCCAGGGCGTAATAAACTTAGTGAGTGTATTCACAGTGCCTCCAGTGAGCACACTGGATGCTGCTTGAAAAAGCAGTAGGACGATGTGGCAGACCTTCTCGTGGTGTCCGGTGTCAGTAGGAAGGGCGGGGGTGGCGCGCTGCGTCGCGCGCGGTCGAGAACCGCGGTTGGACGGTGCTGTGAAAAGTTTTCATCGGCACTCTTGAACCTACAAACGGACTACGCGATCAACGACCACCGCATCGCACACGCCATTTCCGAAACCAACATGCTACATGGGGGATACTGGCGTAAGAAAACCATCCGACTTGACATTGGCTGACGTCGATGAAGAGATAGGACACCCTCCGGCCCATCCGGCTCTGAGCACGGGAGGCGGACGAGTCGAGCATCATGAGGCATCGGCGCGTCTCCCGGCGAGGGCTCGGAACAAGCCTACGTGCTCTGGTCGAGCGTAATGGAAGTTGTTAAGATCGACGGGTTGACATGGTGTCAGCAGACTTGTTAAGCTTCGAGCACAGGAAAAGCGGCCGGACCGATCCCGAGGGCACAGCGCACCGCGATCGAACACCATACGGCGGACATGGGTTGGGTTAGTGGACAGAGTGCGAGTATTCGTGCCGGCGTGATGGCTGCTCTGCGCCTCTGATCTGCAAGACATGGTCGGCTGCGAGTCAGAGACGAGTCGTGGTAACGGGAAGCTGGACCTGGGGTTGCGCCCGGGGTCTCCGGTGGGCCGTAGCACCGTGGTCGTGACCAGAAGGCAGCGGGGGAGTTGCGTTCCCAGTTCGTACCGCGGCCGTTGTGCGGAGGGATAGGACCGGCATATCGGACGCGCTCCCAATTCGTACCTGGGCCGCTCTCGGGCGTGGTATCGCCAGCGTAGTAGCCCCTGCACTTGAGACCTGCGGAGACGACTGCCGTTGCGGCTGGCTTAAGGTGCAAACTCGGACGACGCGACCGTATGGCCCGTACCGGATACGGGGCGGCACCGTCTCGGCTTTGCCTGGGGCCGAGACACTCCTGTGGGAAGGTCTTCGTGGGGAGCAATAGGCTGCGCTGGCAGCGTGCTGATGAAGTCGAAGACTATGCTTTGTAACAACTCTAACTCTCCTTGCTGGTGATGCTGCATTGTTGACACTGGCAAGAGGCATCAGCAGGGCGGTTTGCCAAGTGGCTGATGTAGTAACAGGGGGTAGAATCCGGTAGGGGGTAGATTCCGTCGATAAATTACGGAATGAGACTCAAAGTATGGATACGGCCTGTGTCTGTCACACTATCCCCTTCGGTAGGTTGACCGGGTAGATGGATGTCCCAAAGAGACCCACGGTGTGTTCAAAGCGACTAACTTAGTGGGTTTCTGGACATAAACCAGACGCCCAATATAATGCGCCGCCGATAGTGACCTCTTATCCAAACTTAAGAGCTCAGCCTATGCCAGCCTTACTCCAACCGTGCAGATCGCGGATCCAATGGATCCGAAGGCGTACGGTGCCGTGATCTCTTGTCCTCTCTCGACGGAGTGTCCGCGTTTGTCGGACTCCCTTTCAATGTGCGCGCTCCCCTCTGCGATAGATCATGAAGCCCATTTGAGGCCCTCACCGGTGCTGCATCATCCCAGGTAACGCGTGTGGATATGCTCTCGTCCTTCTCTAGCTCTTTTCCCTCCATCAAATCCCACCATGTGAGCTTCTCAGACTGCGGAGTAGGTACCGTGACGTCCCAGGTACTTTTTAAAGGTTTCCTTGTCGCCAGTAATCCCACCTTGTCGACACGGTCGGGCGCAAGCAGTTGGCGCCTCTACTTTGGCTGCAGCAGAGATTTTTGGCTGGCGCATTCTCTGAAGTCGATGAAGTTTTGCTCATTCAACCCCAAAATCGATTCTAAGGCGTTGACGGCGAGTTCAGGATATGTCTGCACGGCCTCCCAAAGGAACAGCTTCGTTGGCTTGGCAGCAGTGCCCTCGCCTTGTTTCTCATCTTCGTCTGTGTATGTCTCGTAGTCTTCCGCGTTGTCGTCGCCGCCCGAGACCTTCCAGTGTGTTTGTGTGTGAATTTTACGGCCGTGGCTGGCCTCCCGAGGGGCATCCGGCGTGTAGGGCTCAAAGGTATCCTACAAGTCAAGCCTATTGGCACAGAATTTCAAGCTTTTTGCCCGTGACCACTATACAATGGGCCTCCAGGTTAGCTTTACCTAACACTTAATTGAGCCTTTACCCAGACCTAGCCAAAAGTTTCCCACGCTGTACCCTAGCGATAGTCCACTATACACGTCCCCCGTGTTGCGAGCTCCTCACGTCAGTGGCCACGGTTCACCGACAACTTAAACGGCTCCCTTGTATAGCTTCTCCTTCCGAAAATAAGTATAGAGCTTTGGAGCGCTCTTCGTGATCGTAGTGTCTCGTTGGTGTTAGGCGGCTGTCCGATGACCGGTAAGAGGAGGTACAGCTTATTCCTCTCCGTCCTAGTCTGCTAGGCTCTACGACAGATAAAGACACAGCTGTGACTCTTCGATGGGAATTTTTCGTACGTGGTGGGGGATTGTGCTGAGCGAGCGAAGTCGAGGAGTCGGTCGATGGTGGTAAAATAGGGCCTGGGGGCACCGCTTCACCAGGAGAGAACCAGCCCCCTCCGGAAGGCCAGATGGAACCTCTGATTCGTCAATTGAAGACTTCATTTAGCTTGCGGAAGGCGATATCGAGTTGGCGGCAGTTTGTTAGGTTGAATAATCGTCGGCTCGATTCGTGGGGAAAATTTGCGTTGTTAAGGGTCTGATTAGCGTATAGCTAATCTACCCCAGCGCGCGGCGCCCACCTTTACCTTGCACTAACAGCGCGCGCTAAAATGGTAGTCGTTCGGTTGAGGTTGCCGAGACCTTCCATGTGTGATATTGAACATCGTGAAAGTCAACTAGATAGGCGAGCATTCGCACCCTCACATACGTGTCCGGGCAGCGCAGGGCGTAGGACTGTTTCGAGTGCTTCGGGAAGCGGGTTTCGTCAGGCAGCACGAGGCCCTCATCGATATGCTTCGCAGCGACGTAGACGACAAAGTTCCAAATGCACATACTTGTGATTACTTACAGAGTTTAAGTACTAGATATATTAGAAGACAACCTTGCGCGATCCCAATAGAGTCTTCCACTTCCGCAACGCTTTAGATCTACGTTACCACTCTCGAACACGAATCGATTCCTACTTTCCAGTCACCTTGTCCACAGGGTTTACTGCCGCGCGCCCGAAGGAGTTAAAAGCCGGCGCGGGAGTTATGCCATTGATTGAGTACTGGTTCAACGCCCCCACTGGCCCTGTTCTGAAGCAGATCGACATCTGTGATTGGATGACAGGAAACAGAGATGGAAGTCTGCAGATTAACCCTAAGAAGAGGAAAGAATTACAGAACAAAAACTTAATTTTTTTAACGCTAGCCCGCTATCTTGCAAACAATGACGAATTTGACGGTATATGACGGTATCGAAACTAGAGGCCGCTGCAGGAACTAACAGAACACGATAGCCTGCCTTGTCGATCTATATCTGACAGCTTCTTGTCCCCATTGGGATTCGATGTCACCACCCTGACCCCATCATTTGCGGTAGATCTCGGAGACGCCGCCCATTCCCTTTGGCAGACAGACTTACAGAATAGAAGACCTGAAGACTTGGCCCGGTATCATTGATTCACACTCAACGTCTATCATAATGACTACAAGCAATTATAGAAAGTGCCAACTCTAAGCAAATATCCCTTCAATAGACCCCTAAACCGTGATCCTATCATTCACAGTCGCTATGTTCAAATATGTCACAAGAGGTCCGTGATATTGTGGCTTATGGCCTCAGCCTTGTTATGCGCAAGGGTCTCGGAAGTGCTGGCTGTATGATTAAATACAATATCGTGTTTTGACACCACAGCTTGGTTTTTTCCGCACAGGAGATCCTGCTACAATAGCAACTGATACGTCCTGCGTTTTCAGGAGGAACCCTCCATCTTTTGCACCGCAACAGGAAGCATCACACGATACCAGCCTACTAGAGCCCGTTCAATCGAACGTAGAACAACGTGCCCTTTTGCCTGAGACGCTCTCCGCAAAGAGGGCAGCAAAGAAGACCTCGACCAATAAGCGAAACGAATTAGACAGACATCGGCAATTGGGAAGACATCGATCAACTTTGATAAGGTGTACGGAAACGGAAATGCCATGCATAAACACAGAACTGTGAACTACGAGGGTGGATGGTCCATTCTTTGGTGACGAGCATCGTCTTCATTTCCCGTACAAAGCCGACCGTCTGCCATTTGAGAACTCACTCTCGCAGTGGAACCTCGTCATCTCTTTGTGCAGTTGTCAAAGCATTCGAGTAGGTGAATGCAATGACGAAAAGGCCGGGCTCAATCACAAGGCGTATCTTAACAGTTTGAATGATGAATATCAAATAGTGAAGTCTGCCAACACCCAAGGCGAATAGGAGAGTTTGCCGAGTACGAAACTTGGTATTTACTGAACCGTAAGCCGGACTTCCGTCTTCCTTGGCCCTTTAAAACGTGGTTGGAACACAACCTGCTCATGTTGGACATCGCCTGCTGCGGCCCGGGGTTGTGATGTTTACGCTCCAGCAAGCTCGCAGAGATCCTCGCACTGTCGATTATGTAAAGGCTTGCTTGTTGAAAGTGGCATTATTGCTCCTAAAACGAGGTCTCTCATTGTATACATGATGTAGTTGGTGTAAGAGTGGGAGTGTACGAGGAGGACGCTGTCCCTAACCCCAGATTCGGGACCTTAAAATACTCAACGTCCGTGTCTGTCAACTCCTTCATACATCCACTTTGTTGCGTGCCATAGTCGACTTCATCTTCTCCAACAGGAGATGCTCTTGAACGGCGAGGAACTTGAGCTCTGTTATATGCCCACTGCCAGCCGGTTCCGTCACGTGGTCGCGGCGAGCGAAGAAGTTCACTAGAACCGATAAATCCTCGACAATCTTCGCGATGAACCCATCTGCGCGCAGGCGCATTGAATTTCAAGAGGCTGGTCTACTGAGCTGCAGCGGGCAGCTACCGGAGGAGACAGCCTTACCAAGTCCCCCTTCACCAGGAAATAGGCAGTGGAAAGAGGAGCAGGGCATCGGCCTCAAAGTTGCCGAAGGAGGGCCCATGGAATGGCTTATAATCCTCCAGATTGCATGCATGCCCACTTATACCCATACAATTTCATCACAATGAATACAGAGTATGAACCAATAACGATTACGCAAGCCATATTACCTCAAGCTAGTGTATTTCGTAAGTTAAGATAGGTCAGAGATGCGAGCTGCTAGTGCAAACTTACACGGCGAAAAGTTCGCCCCGTAGCCTATCACCAAGTTTCGGCGAGACCATCTTGAGCGTCTCGACAGTCAACTTGCTAGAATTAATGAATTCCTCCAGACGGCTCTACAGACTACTGAGATGTAATGGTGCCCTTTCATCGTATGTTTTTTGCATTATGCTTACAGCTTCTCAGGGAATTGTCTCTTCATCACAGTCATGCCCTTGGAGACATCAAGAGTACCCTGACAACAACCTAAATTCTCCTCCACAATAAGCTTGGAGAGATCCAGATATTGAACGAACAGGGCAACGATGCGATTGCCTCATTGTCAGAAAGCTTTCCTCAAGTGCGCCTCGAAATGAGACAATTCATACCACAACCGGACACCCAGACAACAGCTCATCTAGCGTCGGTGAGCGACATACAGTTGTGGGCAGAGCAGAACAACTCCCATCTGTCAGCGGTACAAAAAGACACAACGAGACTGAGACATGATACCGCCGCTCTAGGTGAACTCTTGAGAGACTTACAGTCAACCAGTGTCCAAGAAATTTACGGGAAATTACTCTCGAAGCCTTCAGCTCTGCGCTCCGTATGCGATGAGGCGCGTAAGGCCTCAGAAGATGCAGTAGTTGTTGATCTATCGCTCGGTCTGAATCTCAACAGGGAATCTTCCAACGAATTCAATCGCCAACGGTCGCTCAAGAGATTCCAATGTAGTTGTAAACCACGCCGAGAGTTGAAGCACAAGAGGCATCAATATGGGCCACTTTTTCTGCCGTAAGAGGAGATCACAGAGAAGGTACATGTCCCAGAGTACCCGTATAGTGGATTGGAACCGACGCGAAGCAACTGGCCTATGGGGTTTTCGACAAGGCTACTGCGAGGTGTAATTTCCACCGCTGTCACCGTCACCACATTGGCACCCTTCGGTGCCGGTGGGTTTGGGATTGCGCCAATGTTCCAGTACTTTCCTGAAGATCCATTCTCCCCGGCACTCGAGATATTCACGGTTCTCGCAGGCTGCTCTGATGGGCTGGACAAAACATCATTTCAACTTGTATACGAAAAGGGTCTTCACAACCTCAGGCTGATCTTTGCGACCCGGAAATCGTCACCGACTACGCTGGTGGGTAGAAGCGATACACTGCTGCATGTCGTCTTGAATTACTGGGCAGAGCCGAGTATAATTGTACAATTCAGTCATCTGATTGAGTTTCTCGTCCCTGCTGGTGTTCTATTTCACCGTACAGATGACCAGGGAATGTACTGTGTTCCAGATACAGTTAGTCTACCAAACTTTACTGACGTTATCAATAGGGTACCGATCAAAAAGGTGCTAAACATTGGCATCCTTCCCGCTCAGTTTGACCAAGAAATGTGCCAGATATTAGAGAATTTATACCCATGCGATAGTTCGTCGGTCTACAGTGAAGCACGGGTTTGGCTGCCTTTCTATAATTCATCAAAGGCTCGACTCCAGCGAGGTCTCACGAAGGTGCCCCAAAAGTAGTTGAGGGTGAGATTGAGTCTGTAGCAATATGGCGGGGTTCCAGCTGACAAGGCTAACATTGACCTAGTTGAAAGCGAGAACGTTCTTAGGACAGCCGTTTCCTACCGGGATTTGACAACGCTGTCGAATATCCTGACACACCTCATTGCAGATGTGGATTGGCTAGCCATCGACGTCTTTGGTCACACGTGAGGGCCACGAGCAGGGGCACCATGCTGGTGCCTGCGACGGCGGACACGATTTGTGTGGTGAAGACGAGACTAGGATGCGTGGTGATGAGGTTGAGTCCTGGGAGATGCCGACGAGGAGGGCGAAGGCACCGACGAGAAGGCGTTTGTGGCTGGGGAGTTATGGTATCAGTTTCCTCGAGATAACATATGAGAACGACAAGTATCGGGACGGTGCAGACACTTACTCTGTAGCGTCTATGAAGGCGCCAATCGGCCCCGTCGCGATGATGGAGGCCACGCCGCCCACGGTGGTCATGGTTCCGGGCAGCCCGGGGGTCCATCCGTGTTGTTGGAGGTACACGCCGAGAAAGGGCCCCAGCCCGTCCTCTACGTCGCCCATGAAGAAGGCCATGACGAAAAGGGCCCACCGCGCCCGCCTCATCAGCTTTACATCTCTCATGTCCAACGGCTCCGACTTTTGCGGCGTGTCTGCCTCGTCCATGGGCATGTTAGCGATGGTGGGCGGCGCCGATGCCGACGCGTTGACCAGGACGTCCTGCTTGGCGTCGGCCTCCGAGCCCCGCTCGACCGGACGCAGGGACTCCAGGCTGACGGCGTTGCGCGGGTAGGTCCGGTACTCCTTGGCGTCCATTGTCTTTTTTTGGTCAATGGAAATAAGCCAGGCGTCCGTGAGAGTGAGGCACCGGGAGGGCGTTGGTTAAAGAGGCACGGTCCCATCTTTCAGGATGACGGCAAGGACGGGACAAGACGGGGGGCCACAGACAGAGGTTCCTACGTCAACGAGAGGGCGACCCCGACGGATATTTATAGCCTGTTCCGAGCTTTGACTGCGTCTAAATGCAGTGTTCGACCAGTCGTGTTCCGACCGTCAACGAGAAACCGCCTGTTCATACTACCATTAGACGAAATCGAGATATCTGTCAGACGTTAGACTGTCTGAAAAGGCCTCATAAAGAAACTGTTGGCCCATATTATTTCTCTGCTCAACTTCCACGCCTGCTTGGCCAGCAACTTTGCGTTGTTTGGGTCAAAGTAGTCAAGACTATGCACTCCAGAAGGATGGCTGCGCCAGCTGCAACTGGTGACTCGTATCGGCTATATGTCCAGATAGTTGTAGACATTGCCACCAGTGTTCGGTAGACTTCAATAGGAGGTTTCCTCCCGTTGTTATCTCTGTGGTTTATGTCGGCGCCGTGGCGGAGCAGGATATCCAAACAACCCGCCTGCTTGTACCTTACAACTATGAAAATCGGGGTTTCGCCGTCGTCGTTGGCCGCTTCAACGTTGGCGCCTTGTTCGATCAAGAGACTGACAATTTCTGGGCTGCCCCACAGCAGCTTCGCGATTGCTGCATTCCCAGCCTCGCAAGCACAGTGGAGAGATGTTCCTCCCGCCCTTCCCTGTCGATTCAGGTCTGCTCCTTCATTCGGCAGTAATTTTACCATAGCTTCGCTGCCGTGCTTGCAGGCGATGTCCAATGGTGTATTACCGAGACCGTCAACCTCGTGTATGCCGGCGCCCATCTGAAGCAAAATTCTTGCAATTTCTACATTTCCAGTTTTGGCAGCAGCGCGGAGGGCCCAGGAAACGTCTGGATCGCATACCTTGTTTGCAGGTGTCGGAGTCTGACTACCATTTCTTGCTGATGACGCAGTCTGTGCATCGAAATCTAGAAGCACTTTCTCTCTGCGATGCTCTTCATTCAATGTTGTTAAATTCGATTCACTACTAGCAAGCTTGTGGCTTGATCGAAACTTGGTGCGTTCAAGCTGAATGAACATTACGAATGCCTCGTTGTTCGTCTGTACCGCTCGAACAAGCGGGCTTGAATAAACTCTGTACCTGCTGAAGTAGGGACTCACGCCCAAATGGAAAAGTCTTCGTGCGATACTGATTTCTCCTCGTTGCGCGGCGAAGTAGAGCCGTCTTGTGGAATCGCATGCATCGCCGCGGCGTCGGCATGATAGAGAACCTGGCATGTTGCGTACTCCAGAAAGGGAAACCGCTCCGCCACGGTATCTCTGAAACTTGCAGCACCTGCCTTGGTTGTCTTCAGCAAAAATTCGTCTTCAGGCAAGTAGGCCGATATGTTGACCTTCGTCGAGTATACATAACAGCACTTCTTCAACCTCTCATGGCTCTGACCTTCAAAGTCGTCACCCATCTCCGGCCAAAGTTCGCGCAGACCGTTGTCTTTGAGAAGGGGATCCCGCACTGATTTGTGGATGAATTGAACCGTCTTGTCGTCCGACCTTGTTGTCTCAGCAAGCCCCTTAGAGGAACTGAGAATAAAGCGCTCCATGGAGTCATAGTTGATGTTATTCGGGTCCCATTCTCCCAGGGTATCAGGTTCTAGACCAGACACTAAGGCAAAGTAGTATTCCTCCCGCCTTAGCGGCCTTTGACTATAGAGTACCCACTGAATGAAGAGAAACAAATCATCCATATTTCGTTGGTCTCTTGTCAGGATATCCTGGAACAGCTTGCTTAGCTCTGAAGGTATATCTTTTAGTCGCTTCTCCACTGTGAAAAGGCGGCCTCTCCGGTACTCCATGTTGAGGATGTCGACGACGAGCACAACCCACATAAAGACGCCAGAAGCTTTCCGCAGGATCTCAGCTATTACCTGGTCGCTTTGTGGCCCTGAGCCAGCTTCGAGCTCACTGCGCACGTAATCGGCCAGGTCTTTGCTATGTCCAATCTGGTCCTCCAGCACTAGCTTTTGGCCATGACGAATATCGACATAGGGATAATGCCGACTAGAAAAGCATACGTAAAAACATATGTCGTTTTGCACTGCGTACTGCCCCAGGTCCTCGAAGAATTTGAGTATCTTCCAGACTTCGACCTCGTTACACTCGTCTAGAGCGTCAATGAAGCAAGTCAGCCGTCGTTGGCCAAGTTCCCTGATTGCCTTGCGGAAGACAGTGTTCAGTAGCTCGAGGTCCCATACGTCGGAATCTGCCTGCGTCAAATCTGTGAGGTCCGTGTCGTCGAGCAATGCTTGCAGATCGGGCATCTTTTCTAGAAGCTGACGCAGAAGAGATCGGTACATCCCCAAAGTCGTCTTTTCGAGCTCTTGGCCTCTTGCATTGAAGAAGAAAGAGATCGATGTTCCTTGCGTGACACTTCTCCTCTTTGCCCGAAGGAATGCGAACTTCATAAGGGTCGATTTCCCGGCTCCAGGTTTTCCCCTGATCCAGAGAAAGCCGTGGTGCTCAGAGTACTTCTGGCGATCTATCCAAGCAGCATAGTCTGGATGCTCAATCAGCCATTCGCAAGTCTTAGCGTGAGCCGCTTTGATGTTCGCTTGTCGCTTGTCGATTTGTCCAAACTTGAGTAAGTCCAATAGTCTCTTTCGGTGGTCTAATCATGTTAGTTGAGCTGAAGCAAGGTAAGCAATGAGCCGCTTGAATATTAGCTTGGCTTACTAACCTGAGTTGAGTATTGCAGGCTGTGCCGCCAGGCTGTGGTTTCTGTGCGGTGTGATGATTGATAGAAGCTCCTTCGTATAAGCAGCTGCCGTTGCAGCTGCGTATCTTTGCCATCGCTTCGCTTTGTGGCTATCCGAATAGTCGCAAATACCGCGCACAACCAGAGAGGTAAAGTTGTCCATCAAGCCGGCTGCCTCCATCTCAAAGCAAACGACATCTAGCTCTTCAGCTAGACGATCCCTCGTTTTCGCATGTCTCATTACCTGATTTCCAGAGGCAATAACTCCATAATGAACTTGTGGAAAATTCATTGGCCGCGGATGATGTTCAACCAACTTGGACATATCGCAGCCATCGCAAGTGTCCAGCATCATGGTCGTATGTCGCATCAAACAACCGATGTTCGTCCACGCTTCGGTATGAGTATCCGGACATGTAAGGATTACGCATCTCCATGCCTGCTAGGATAGCTGGAATTTGGTTCGGGCGTGTTTCGTGATTGGCGCGCAACTTGGCGACCGCCGTCAGAACCGATTGTGGGGGTTTATTCAAAGTACCAATCCGCTCAAACCGACCGTCGCGGACAGCTTTGCCAAAGTCATACTGCACGACACTGGGGGAGTCTGCTGTCAGATTACTGGCCACGACATCGCCGAGGCTTACGTCAACCTTGCCAGGAACACCGCCACCAAGGTAACTTAATTGGAAAGAGCACAGATTTAAGTGTAGAGGGAAAAGGTATAAGTACTACCCTCTTCCCACACAATATTCGATACCATCATCAGCCTCGGCATCACACATTCGCTTTTACATCGTTCCCTATACACACTCATTTATCACTTCCAGTTGCATATCCAAGCACACCAACTTTCCAAACTCAACCAATCATCAAGATGCTTTTCAAGAACATCCTTACCACCAGCGTCCTTGGGCTCGCATCTTTCGGCGTGTCCAGCCCCGTCCCAGCCGCTGAGGTGAGTCGAGAGGGAGTTCTAAGGCATTCCTACCAAGACAGTCACTAATGAACGCAGCGAGGTGTCATTGTTTCTAGCGATACGGGATCACTCGACATTGGGCAGGTCATTACAGACGTTAAGAGAGAGATTGTGTGAGTTAACGAGAACCCAAGCCGCTTCTTTTATATCATTCACGAATGCTAAGATCCCCTATAGCGCTCGTCAAGAACTAGCCCCTAGAGCTGGAAATTCGGGCGAACTTGCCTCTGCCATCTTGACAATCGTCAGCCAAGTCAACAATTTGATTCCCGGGCTCATTCAAGGCGATCTTGCGGTTCATTCCCCTCTCCGCATAAAACAATGCCCTTACTCATTTTTTCTTTCTTTTAGAACCGTAGAGTATTTACCCAACGGGTAGCTGCCGCTGTTTCCCAACAGAATCCAGGGCTTAGTGTCGTGGTTTGTAACGTGGGGTACTCGGTTACTGGAAACCCGGCCCAATCTGTCACAAGCGTCAGCTATAATGCCAAGGTTGGAAGTAACGTCAGGTAATATGACCCCCTAAGTAACATTTTTGCAGGTGCAGCAAGAATTTTAAATTGACTTTAATACTCAATAGCTTTGATGTAGTCGTTTTCAGGAAAGGGTCTACTTTCACCCGCCGCGGCGATGGCGGATTTGAAAACGTAAATCTACCTACAAATTGTGTCTATGGTTCTTTACTCATGCTAACAACGACACAGTGGGCATACATTGTCCCTGGCTGCCAGGCCAATGGGGCTGTTCTCACTTGATAAAGGCTTGCCAGAGATTCCTTCATGACGAACACGCCGACGTTTGCACATTGGGCCCGCACGTCGGTTGTACGAAAGCTTTACAGATATTACTCTGTTAGTTGTAAGGATTGCAGTAAACTGAGTTCTAGAGAAGGAAATATATACGGGAAAAAAAGAAAAAAAAGAGGGGAAGCTGGGTTATGTAAAAGTCCTGATGCGTTGAATAGGCAGCTAAGAAATATAGCCCATTTTCCCCAATCACCGAGCCCAACCCGTATCGCTGATGTGCTACTAAACCGTTAGATTAAGAGTACTACATACTGGAATGAGGTAGGGTAATCAGGACTGTATTGGGATGCCTGACGTTTCATTTTCGTTTTCAGTTTTTGAGAAAGAATAAGCGCCTTGACCAGCGCAATAGACTAGATAGAGCGTAGGCAAGCGAGCTTGACTTGATCAATCAACAACCACGCATCTTCCACCGAACTCCACAGAGCCTTTCGCACGATTTGGAGCCCGATATTGATAACATAGGACTTCTGGGAGCAGTCGCCTCATACCATAGACTACTGACGTCCTGATCAGGATTTACGCCCTTGATCAGGTCAGACCTAGCCAGACTTTAAGTGAAGGATCCTGTGTTGCTTTAGAGGTTGTTATGTTGTGTACGCACCGCCCCGCATCGCTGAAGTCCCGATCACCCTGCACGCTTTCAACATAACGGGAGCGAAACAAGTGGGAGACACGAAACTCTACAGGTCATTGGTTTAGGCATGCGATATCAGCTGCCAGATGTAAACAAGTTAGCGAATAGGCCCATCTTTACATCCCAGAAGATTTGCTGATAAGGCGTTCATCATCTACTTCAAGATGAATTCACATCTTGCCCATGTGAGTTCAATGAATTTTTTTCATATCATCAAAAGATAGGAATCATTCATTTGCCTCACGAAAGTAGTCTTGAACAAAAACCATGCACTGAACATGAATAATCTTTCCAACAATAATCAAAGCCAATCTAAGCCTCAAGTCACACCCTTAGTCCCAGATACGTCTTCAAGCGAGTTTTCTTGCTGATATATGATCCACTCAAAGGAAGGCCTAAGCTTTTCAATATCCCGCTCAGTTGATTCTCTGCGATTCTACTTAGCCGACTGTCTTCTCTCTAGGGGAGTCCTTACCTGATAACTTATGAAACGCAGCATGTGATTTTGGAAATCCTTCAATATGTTGGTCGTTAATACCGTGAAAACTTTGTATTGCAGTCGTACAGCAACTTGAAAAACGATTGGCTAGGCGTGCTGCGTTGTTGAAGTGGCTGTGAGATGTCAGTTGGATCACAACGTTTACGGCATATGAGGCCTCCTAGTTACCCTGCCCGAACTTCCTGCTGAAGCTCTTGCATTGCCCTGTGAGTATCACCGATCTCAGCCTGGTTTCGCGATGCCTTTTCATTGCTTTGGGCAATCCCTTGACCAATATTCGCTACGGTAGTCTGGTTGCTGGCCAATAACTCGTTGAAGCCTGTCAAGGTCTGGGCCGTCCTATTGACAGTTTCTTTAACTACTGTTAATGTATTATTGGTACCAGTGACCGTGGTGTTCACTCTTGCTAATGCTTGTTGCGTTTGATTAACCGTGTTCCTCGTTTCAGTCACAACATCCTTAATGTTGTCAACAGTACGAATGACTGTTGCCAATGCAGCTTGTGTCTGATTGGTTGTAGTGTTCACTACTGTCAGGACAGCTTTCATCTGGTTGGCCGTATCGTTTGCTATTGCGACGGCACCTTCGGTATGATTGACTGTGTGGCGAATTGCTGCGACGTCATCCTGAATGCCGTTGACTGTGGTGACTACTAATGTCGTGTCAGCTTTTGTCAGGTTCGCCAAATCGTTCATCAGTGTCACGGCGGCTTTTGTTTGACCGACCGTGGTGTTGACCGCTGTCACGATATCTTGAGTATTATTGATCGTGCGAGTGACTGCTGTTAAGTCGTCTCGAACATTAATGACTTCGTCGCTGTTTGCCATCACAGCAGCTTTGGCCGCAGTGACGGTATCGGTAACTGCCGCCAGCGCAACATGAATGTTGTTGACAGTGTTGTTGACTGCTTCCAAGTCGTTCTGAGTGTTGATAGCTGTTTCGCGGATTGTTGCTACCGCAGCTTGTGTTTGGTTTACAGTGTTGTTGACTACAGCCAAAGTACCCTGAGTTTCATCTACCATGCCATGGATTGCTGCTAAGGTTTTGTGGTCATCTGTTAGAGTGGCGCTGATTGCGTTTATAGCATTCTGAATGGTGTTGACTGTTTCGTCGACCTTCTTGAATCTGTCGTAAGATTACTCAGTATATAGCAAACATTCACCCACAAGTAACGACTCAAGCGGAGCTACCTACTTTTCGTCGAATTGACTGGTGATGCATGCCTGCGCGTGCATCATGTTGAAGAGCTTCTCAGCTCTTTCAGCTATCTCGGCCAGCCTTTTATCAATAATATCGAAGCGCTGAGTGTTACACGACCCGGATGCTAATGGAGCGCAATTCGTTCCGCAGACCGGGCGAGTGCATTGCTGGAGCTGATGTCCCTATTGATCCTTGTTAACATATCAACGGTCCCTTTTCCCCATGATCAGAAGAGGGTATCTCACATGGTGTGATCCGCAAGTCGCCATTGTAACTGGCTGTTGCCGTGATCCAGGGATAGAATACAAAACTTAGAATGGCAGATCCACGTTCTTCGAGGAGCAACGTGGATTGCATCTTGTCCATGCCTTTATACATCATCAAATTTATTGCTATCTGGCTCGGATATGGCTTCTGCGGGGAAAAACCTAGCACTTTGTGAGGAATGTATCTTATGATAACACAACGAAATGGTGTTGGGGTGCGCAACGGAAAACGATGCAGCCATGTCCGCGTTAACCTGCGACATGTACACCAGTCTTCGACAGTAAGGGTGGTGGAGGGACTAGCCACTCCCCATCTCCGGCGCTCGCCTTGGACCCAACAGAACGGAACGCGGGGCTGTCGGCAGGAGGCTTGACAAGGCTACCCAATGCGGCCAGCTTCCACACTGCCTTGGGTGGTTCGCAAAACGGCGATAGACCCGAATCCATGCATGAACGCAAGCTACCCGCAACCGGTGAGAGCTGTGCAACGGCCCGAGGTCAAACAATTGGACGAACCTGGTCCACGTTGAGCCTTTTGTGCAGATACTGCGCGCAGAGCCCCGCTTCATCCGCAGTCTGCCAAATGCATGTAAATCAACGATCAGAAGACGAGTAAGATTGCACCATTTGTCGCGTACTACGCTGAAGAGCTGCAGCGCCACCTTACCAATACACCTCCTCGCATGTTTCTCGAGCACGCATGCGATTAGCCAAGTCGTTCCTCGGGGAGGGAAGCCGGGGAAACTGGGTTTAGCTACTTCCCGATCTGCACATGCCACTTGAAATGTAGGTAAACGACAGCACGCCCAATTAGCCCTGTAGAAGCGGTCAAGCCATCGATTATGAAGACAAGGACTGATATTGAACGTAATTGGATTATCGGCCACGAAACCAGTGCAAATCAGAATGTCGCAACAACGTGGTATCTCTGCAGATGGGTCGCAAGTAAGCTGAGGATTGCAAGCCAACATCTTGTGGACGGGTCAAGAAACATCGCGTAGACCTTGCACATGAGCTAATCGCTAATCTCAAGTGAAACAATCAGTTACACGGCAGCGGGAAGCCAACGCCCAGGAACGAGCTTCCTCTGAGCGTGAGTGCGCCAGGCAGGCTAAGTCAAGTTACCCACTTCTGGGCCACCCCTGCATCTGGGCCACCCGAAAATGAGGCTATCGCAACACAACCACCCTTTT